>JADZMA010001035.1:0-26252 GCA_020796225.1 Arion vulgaris
ATCGAACTTTTCGTCCTCAAGAAACAGTTCAGGATATGGTGCCAACAAAATATCATTTTGTTGAACAAGTAAATTGTGATTACAAATTTCTTGCAGCAATCCTTTACTGAACTTGTCTTGTTGTAACCACTCGTAAGTATCTTCATCTGATACTGAGAATATTGCCTTGCTAAGTGGAAACATCTCAATACCCCGTATGTAAAACGAATCTGTTGTGTACACGTTGTAGTGTAAGAGAAATTTGCTGGTGCAGTGAAGAAGAATTGTCTGGTCATCATCTGAAGCATTTACACGATCAACAATATCATCATCCACATCATTATCACTGTCGTCACCGTCGACTGAAAGTGAAGGGCTGTCCCAAAAATTTTGAGACGGCATCAACGATGATGCTAAGTCACGAGCCCATACGCAAACGATAATGTCCTGTGACATAACGACACTAGTGGCCACAGCTGGACGACTGGATGATGTGCTTTCAGAAGTGTTCGACGAAGTTTCAGAAGATGGGGTCGGCGACATGAGTTGTTGATTTGAGTAATCCGATTTAACGTCTCTTTTAACACGTATAGCACATATAAAAGTATCATCGTCGTTGGCCTTTTTTAAATACAAAGCGTTGCGACTAGATACAATCAAATGAAGAGGATTTATTCTTGTGTGTTCATGGTCGTCTATACGCAAATTGGCCTCATAACTTCGTCTGAAATTTCCAATTCCTGTTAGAGTAGCCATTTGTAAACATTGACCTTTAACATTTCCAGATTTTCTTGGCATGTGTGTACAAATTTTCATTATTTTTCATGTCGAAATGAATTTGTTAACCCTTAATTAAGCGATATTTATAGTTTACTATAGCGACATTGATAGTGTGTTTAATTTAAACACATATTTGTTTACGCTCTTTTTAAAACGAGACCTTAATAATCATTAAAAAAATATTTGTTATTGATAACACAGCCAAATAACATGCCCTCGTCATCTTGTGACGCGAAGGGACACAGTTACTGTTACTTCAACCACAAACTAGTCATCGTCCTTCCTGAATGGCCTGTCCTGACTCAGAACTTTACCACCCAAAACATGAGGGTACTTTGGCATTTCTCTCTTTCACATAGGTAGGTCAGATCTCCCACCTCTGCTGCCGTCATGCTCAAATCATCAATCACACCATGATCCATCTTCTCTGTGGTCTTCCTGCGCTCCTCTTTGCTCAACGTCTTCCTCCATAGTTGTCTTCTCCAGTCCTTCATATCTTTTTATGTGTCAAAAATACTTCAATTTTCTTATTTGTAACGCCGACCAGTTTTCTTCGACTTTGAGTTCCTTCTGATGTGGCACCAGCAAGCTGACAGAGACACACTTAGCGCAAGAATGTCCAACATCTTTCTTTCTTTCTTTCTCGAATCCTGTATGCCTCATAGCGTCAGATCAGGAAGAGATTTCTAAAACGGGCCCTAGTATGCGCTTCGTAGATAGTCTCTTTCGTCGCCTTTGTTATCTCTGAGGTCCATCTTTGCGTGGCCGGCCTTTTGCTTTGTACCCATTGTATCGGAGCAGCATTGCTCTTTGGGGTGCACTGTCTGATGGTAATCTGCTTACGTGGCCGAACCATTTAATTTGTTGTTTCTTAATGAAGTCTAGTACTGATGTTGTACCCACTTTTTCCTGTCTTCATTTCTCAACCGGTCTCTTCTTGTTACACCCAGCATTCTGCGTAGACACTTCATCTCTGTTGTGACTAGTTTTTCTTCTATCGTTTGTTGTCAGCGTCCAGGTTTGGCACTGGTAACATAATGTGGGAGAAAGATTGTGTTGAACATTGCTCTTTTGTGTTCATGGTGACGTGTTTGCATCTTAAAATTGGCGCCATTTGCCCTATCATTTGATTTGCTAAGAGAAAATTAATTTAATTTGATTAACAAAGAGAAAACACATAGCCAATCCCCATATCAGCCCAAAACACACTATATGGAGATGTACATGGACTTCGGTTGACCACTAACTACTTTAAAAGTATACAAATCGATGTCAGTCCAAGACAAGCTATATGGAGATGTTCATGGACTCTGGTTGACCACTAACTACTTTAAAAGTATACAAATCGATGTCAGCCCAAGACAAACTATACGAGAGATGTACATGGACTCTGAGTTGACCACTAACTACTTTAAAAGTATACAAATCGATGTCAGTCCAAGACAAACTATACGGAGATGTACATGGACTCTGGTTGACCACTAACTACTTTAAAAGTATACAAATCGATGTCTGAAAACGTTGGAAGAAGAAGAAGAGTTCCTTCTGAATATATGTATTTGTTTTTGTGTCTATATCAAGGTTTCCCGAGCATTATTCTGTAACACTTATATTCAAAAGCACATAGGCCATATATGCATCTCAATACTTTTTAAAAAGATACGTTGTTACTAGAAATATACATTCTCTTAGTATTCTGATCTCTTGTCGTCTGACCAGTTTTATACCGCTTGCTAAAGCTGTTTGAAGTTTTTGTAAGGTTATGTTAGTTATTCTTTTCTTCTTCTTCGAACGCTTCATATCCACCAATTATTAACTACTCTACGTGATTTGTATGTGATCTAAGCCTAAGAACGATTGTACGTTGTGCCAGTTATGGGTCTAAAAGTAGGCAAACACATTCGATATCTGCGAAGCTTTTTATTGCCAAAAGACTAAATTCTCAGCATAACCCTTCTTCTTCTTTGCGATCGACGCATAATCTAATTCTACCAGTACTGAGGTAAATGTCCATCGAATATCTCTGCTGCTATCCTTTATGATTTCTCTCATCAGCCAATCTATGGCAAGGTTAAATAAGAATGGTGAAAGAATACACCACTGTCTAACTTCTGTTTTGACATTGAAGCATTGTGTTAGATGGCTATTACAAACTACGTGACACTGAAAGTCTACATATACTGTTCTAATCAGATTAACCCTTTCTGCAAGTAGTCCATAATGCTGGAATATCTTCCGTTGAGATTCCTTATGTAGGCTATCAAATGCCGTTTGCAAGTTAACCAAAAACAATATAGATTGAAAGCATATATCAAAATATGATGTCGAATTGTGTGATCTCTGCATTATTTTTTTTTCTCGAAAATCTGCTTGTTTTCCCCCTTAATTTTGTAATCCAAAGCTAATTTAATTCTTTGAAGAATCGCTGGATTCAATATTTTACGTACAATTATTTTTCTCATGTTGTTATAATTTTCTTCTTCTTCTTTTCGATCACCTGCATGAACTCTGGTGGTAGTCATGACGCCTGGTATTGCGCTTCTGAATGAGTTTTGCTTGAGGCATGCTTACAATTTGACTGGTGCCCCTTGCCATACAGACGAGACTTCACCGTCTTCAGAGGTACTTGAAGATTAGATCCTTCAAGTGTGATCGTTACAGAAAACTTGTAGTCCGAACCACTTACATTTAGTCCTCGTACCCTCGGTTCTTACAATTTTCGAAATCGTCCTTAAGTGGTAACTTAGTAATAGTGCCATTTCTTCATCCTAGTGCCGCCTCCGTACTGGCCATAACAGACACCGGGCCCACATGTATAATAAAGTTAAAATTGGCACAACTAGCCTGTGCCACTGCGAGAAGGCAGACATGACAGCAGAGCACCTACTGCAAGACTGCCAACTGCTAGTAGGCCTGAGAAACGAAACCTGGCCCTAAAATACCGAAGTTAATGAGAAGCTATACGGAGGGACGGAGTCCCTAAAAACAACAGCAGAATTCATGAGAAAGTCTGGTACATCAGTTTAAACGGGGATCGAGAGAGAGAATCTTCCGTTATCAACATTTCTGCGCAGATTCCCCCACACACACACATGGACGTCCTTACGTTAAAGGAGTCTCTGGGGATAAGTTCTTGCTTTGCGTTCCAGATGTCGTGGCTTTGTATCCGGACCGCGCCGTTCTGTTCAAGAGTGTATTTTTCCCAGAGACCGAGCTACGGAGTTCGTGCTATGTGCAATACTCTCGGCAGGTGGCGTGCCATTTATGCAGAGAGGGACTGAACAATAGGGGGTAAAACTAGGTGCATTGAAGCAAATCCCTCGACTTTAGATGTTACGACAAAGGAGGTGGTGTGGGCGGGGGGCAGTCGGAGTGTAGGGAAACTGCCTCCTCTGGAAAATGACTTTTTTATAACACAGTTTTATGCGAATCTATGTTTCTCCATTTCTGCGTAATAAACTACCAATTCATTTTGCCACCCTTCCCTCCATCAATCCCTTGTAAAAATGTATGTGGACGCCCATGCATACATACATATATATATATATATATATATATATATATATATATATATATATATATATAAATAAAAGTAAAGTAAAGGAACCCTTTCATACCTCGTGATATATAGGACAATAGGCCTACAGTGTTATGCCTGTATTTTTCATTGACCGTCGGCACACGATGGGTGATGTGGTCAGCATCACGCCGGCCGCCTTTACTTTCCCAGAGCATGTTTGGTACCCAATTGAGGCTGGGTCGACCTGAGAGCCGTCGCGGTCGGGAAAAATTCCACGCATATATATATATTACTGATCTTTATTATGGAGTATATAAGATTATACAATCTCATACATAACAAATCAACAGAGGTTGACATACTATCACCCCTCTCTCAGCTTCCATGCCAATTTGTTGCCTTAAAGAAGTTGATAATATCCAGATAACAAGTGTATAACGCAAGAGAACCCGGAAGTTTGTTTCGAGGGACGCACTTTCATCCTAAGGACGAACCTAATTTTGGTTATATCAGAGCGTGTAGACCAACAAAAATGAAAAGTAAGAAATAACTTCTTTCGGAGAATCCAAGTTTAATTTATAAACTTCTCTCAGAGTCAGAGGCCATGACCCCGAACAAGGTAGGGTTTGAGCAGGTAGAAATATTAAAAAGAACTCCGTCGCAGGTTAGGACTTGACAAAAACTGGCAAAACTCTAGCCCCAGTCACGTGATTGTTGCGCGCACACTATGTTTGACTTCTGTTTTCTCATTCAAACCAAGTCAGACGTGAACGACAGTGTAGGAATTTTGTTTGTGAAAAATTGTGCGGTGTGTTTCGCTAGACATAGATTGTTGTTAATATAATGTACACATTCTGACTATACGTGTCTAGGACTTTGATATTTAATCACTGCTGTTGGATTCCGATACAGGTAAAGTTTGTAATTTCAACATTTTTTACCCTGTTGGCATTTTAAACAGCTTAACATGTGTTGTTGAAGTAAACATTAAGTCTATCTTGTCGTAAGTCACGACCGTTTCAGCAATAGACATGAACCAGTTTGGCAAACATGAACGAATTATTGATAAGGTGGTACGTACTTAGCTCTTACTATAGTCACATGAAAGTTCTTATGCAATTTCAGGACATATATGAAAGTGTTGCATAAAAAAAATAACCCTACAACCAAACTGTGGTCCAAACCGTCAGGTTTAGTGGTAAACTAATGATGCCGAATATAACCGAACTGAAGAGATGATATCACAACAGAATTGAATGAATGGAGGGAAACACTTAATAAGGCCGTCTATTGACAACTTCCTGAAGATATTGATTCAGTGAAATAACATTACACTGCAACATTAGGGGTGTATGGCCCCCAACTGTTGTAGGTGGATTGTATTCCAGGATTTGACTCTACAGTGACATCTACACATACCATAGAGGTGCAACAACACACGTCTCAGACTGTTGTTATCATCGCTTGCTATGGACGGCTGTTATTATGATTACTACTACTATCTGGTCAGCTACGAGGTAGTTAAGACTGCAATCAAAAGACAATACAATAATGCATAGTTAAAAAAAAATTTCACAAACATAAAACATGATAGATATTCATATTACAATCTACCCAGAAGACACCCGGTAGTCATACTTCATCTCAAAACAAGTTGAGAAGTTATGTTAATGCAACTATTCAGAGCAAGATAGTTTATAATATTGTTATAATAGTGTGTAACTAAAATCCTGAAACAGGCTGCAGACTGTATCAAAGAATCCAGAATATCAGTCTAAAATGAGTAATGATTGTTGAAGAACTATTGACCTATACAAAAAAAGCACAACCGAGAATAGAGGTTAACCCCTTCGCCCTCCTGAGCCAATATACTGGCTCACATATTTTTTTAAAGATGACCCAAAGCCAGTACACTGGCTAATTGTTTTGCAATATAAGTGCATAAATAGTAATACATACATAGCAATATAAATGCGCCAAGAAATTACGGAATTTAAGGGCTAATGAAGGAGGAATATCGAGCATTTCATACTTCACTTGACATAATTAAATATGTCTCTCTCTTTTTCTTTTTGTCTAGCTACTTATGCATTGATACCTAATATCTGTGCATTCAATGCACCTTCTGTGCACTCATGGCACATACATAAGTGCTCTGTCAATTTCGGTTAGATGCAAGTGTCTGTGACTGATTATTTATACAGTTATGTCAGCGATTATGAATTTATCATTCTTCTCTTCTTCTGCATCATCATCCACTTTTTTCTTCTTCTTCACCATCTACTACTTCTTCTTTTCAATGATTCAACAGAACTCAGTGCCTTTGAACCATTGACATGTTATATTTATGTTCTACATATTGTTGAATATCCGGGGTGTCAGTGGATTTTGTACTGTACAGTAGACAGCATTGTAGAATATCTGTAACACCCCACCCACAATCTTCTCTGATGGCTAGATAATCTACTCTACAGTAGACAGAATTGTAGAATATCCCGTAACCCCTCTCCTCCTTCCCCATCTTCTTCTGGATGGCTAGAGAATCTACTCTACAGTAAACAGAATTGTAGAATATCCGTACCCCTCTCCTGGATGGCTAGAGAATCTACTCTACAGTAAACAGAATTGTAGAATATCCTGGTACCCCCATCTTCGCGTGGATGACTAGAGAACCAACCTACTGTACAATGACCTAAACATGACCGGACCCGATTGTATGTTCATCCAGCTGACTGTAGGTGGGTACATATGATTTTACGTTTTATTTTAAAAGGATTCGAAGAGTACAAGTGTTAAAAAAAAGTGATCGAGTTAATTAGTTTTCTGAGATTTGAAAGAAAGTTCTGGAAAACTATCCCGACAGAATGAGTCACTAATAGAGCCATCAACCTCTAGTACAGTGGTTTTCAACCTGTGGGAACATATTTTCAATAGTCTTAGGAACCATTTATTAATTATGAAAATACATGCTGCATATCAGATATTTACATTACGATTTATTACAGTAGCAAAATTACAGTTATGTATTAGCAACGAATAGTGAAACACGTACAAACAAAGTACTATAGTTTTACAAAATACATAAACAGTGACGATAAACAGCAACGTTTCGACCAACAAGGCCTTTATCAAGCAAACGAACAAACAGGAGTGACAAATTAAAATGAAACACAAATGGACGACCAAATACCAACGTATCTGGAATATTTGGAATAAAAACGAATAACGAAATAAATGTAACACAAAAACACACATAAAAACTAGAAATAGAAAAGAAACAATGAAACATCTAGTAAATATATAACTTGAATACATGCAACATATACCCATATAGATTATAAAGCATGGGAAGAGAAAGTACTAAGAAGCATAAGAATGTAATACATGCAACATATACCCATAGAGATTACAAAGCATGGGAAGAGAAAGTACTAAGAAGCATAAGAGTGTAATACGTTGAGCCCGCGTGAAGAAAGTCTTATTCCGTCATCTCTCCATTCTTCAGTCTGATCCTGATACACGTTCAATCTTCCAACACTATCCTTTGGTGGCGTACAGACGGGACAGAAGCCTTAAGGATATGTTAGTTCACAGTCGCCTCAAGCCTAACATCCAGAGTCATTTTGGCACCATCCAGTGTGGCCGTCGGCGCTGTAACACTTGTGCTTATGTAATACAGACCCGCACGGTGTCTTTTCCAAAAGCCACGTTCGTTGTTGAAGACAGTTTCACGTGCGAGTCCCGTAATATTATCTATGCCATTATCTGCAAGCGGTGCAACAAGGCCTATATTGGGAAACCGGCAGGAGACTCAGTGACCGATTCGCCCAACACTTGCGCGATATACGCCAATGCTCTGTGACCCCTGTAGCTACCATTTCAATGATACTGGCCATTCAGGAGCTTGCGATGTCCAGGTCACAGCCATCCGATCATGTTCCTCTGATGATCGTAGTCGATTTGCTCTGGAGAATCGGTTGATTTCTTTGTATGGTACCTTGCGACCACGCGGGCTCAACGTATTACATTCTTATGCTTCTTAGTACTTTCTCTTCCCATGCTTTGTAATCTCTATGGGTATATGTTGCATGTATTACATTCTTATGCTTCTTAGTACTTTCTCTTCCCATGCTTTATAATCTATATGGTATATGTTGCATGTATTCAAGTTATATATTTACTAGATGTTTCATTGTTTCTTTTCTATTTCTAGTTTTTATGTGTGTTTTTGTGTTACATTTATTTCGTTATTCGTTTTTATTCCAGATTTTCCTTAGATACGTTGGTATTTGGTCGTCCATTTGTGTTTCATTTTAATTTGTCACTCCTGTTTGTTCGTTTGCTTGATAAAGGCCTTGTTGGTCGAAACGTTGCTGTTTATCGTCACTGTTTATGTATTTTGTAAAACTATAGTACTTTGTTTGTACGTGTTTCACTATTTATCAAGTTTTACTGCAGTCTTCCCCTATTTCGATATTAGCAACGAAAATCATTTGATGGTTGAGGGTCACCACAACATAAGGAACTATATTAAATGGTCGAGAACCTAGAAGGTAAGAAGGTTGAGAACCTAGTAGATGGAAGAACTTGCACAGGAAACAATATGCAAATGTGTACTTCATCCGGGATGCAAGCTTCAAAATAAATCCAAGACTTGAGACTACGCTTGGCTACTTGATTTATGCGTAATGACCCTTTGAACCCAAAAGTCTACAACACGAGGTGCTAAACTTATTGATTTCTCAAAACACAGGTGAGGTATGCCATACCGGATCTAATATCTCCCTTCTTCCCTATAGTTACTATTACTGTACTCGTAGCAACGTACAAACACACCGACAAAAGCAGGTATTATATAGTAGAACAACTATTAAATACTTTAGATATATATCTTCATGTCTTTGTCAGGTAGAGGTTATGTGCTCACCTTTCCTTCCAAAAGTACTCAGTTCGCTCCTCAGGGAGCCAATGTGATATTTTTCAAGAGATCCATGATATTAGTGTAAGTGAAATCAGGTTCCTAGTCCTATCGGAGACGGACGATAAAACGCAGATCTCGTGTTCAAGTTAAGCACGTAAAAGAACATAAAAACTCAAAATCGAGAAGAGCAGGCTGGAATATAAGATCAATATAATAAAGAGGCAGTCATGATTGTTCGAACGTGTTATGATCAATATAATAAAGAGGCGGTCATGATTGTTCGAACGTGTTATGATCAATATAATAAAGAGGCAGTCATGATTGTTCGAACGTGTTATGATCAATATAATAAAGAGGCGGTCATGATTGTTCGAACGTGTTATGATCAATATAATAAAGAGGCAGTCATGATTGTTCGAACGTGTTATGATCAATATAATAAAGAGGCGGTCATGATTGTTCGAACGTGCGATGATCAATATAATAAAGAGACAGTCATGATTGTTCGAACGTGCGATGATCAATATAATAAAGAGACAGTCATGATTGTTCGAACGTGCGATGATCAATATAATAAAGAGACGGTCATGATTGTTCGAACTTGCGATGATCAATATAATAAAGAGACAGTCATGATTGTTCGAACGTGTTATGATCAATATAATAAAGAGACGGTCATGATTGTTCGAACGTGCGATGATCAATATAATAAAGAGACGGTCATGATTGTTCGAACGTGCGATGATCAATATAATAAAGAGACGGTCATGATTGTTCGAACGTGTTATGATCAATATAATAAAGAGACGGTCATGATTGTTCGAACGTGCAATGATCAATATAATAAAGAGACGGTCATGATTGTTCGAACGTGTTATGATCAATATAATAAAGAGACAGTCATGATTGTTCGAACGTGTTATGATCAATATAATAAAGAGACGGTCATGATTGTTCGAACGTGTTATGATCAATATAATAAAGAGACAGTCATGATTGTTCGAACGTGTTATGATCAATATAATAAAGAGACGGTCATGATTGTTCGAACGTGTTATGATCAATATAATAAAGAGACAGTCATGATTGTTCGAACGTGTTATGATCAATATAATAAAGAGACAGTCATGATTGTTCGAACGTGCGATGATCAATATAATAAAGAGACAGTCATGATTGTTCGAACGTGCGATGATCAATATAATAAAGAGACGGTCATGATTGTTCGAACGTGTTATGATCAATATAATAAAGAGACAGTCATGATTGTTCGAACGTGCGATGATCAATATAATAAAGAGACGGTCATGATTGTTCGAACGTGCGATGATCAATATAATAAAGAGACAGTCATGATTGTTCGAACGTGTTATGATCAATATAATAAAGAGACAGTCATGATTGTTCGAACGTGTTATGATCAATATAATAAAGAGACGGTCATGATTGTTCGAACGTGCGATGATCAATATAATAAAGAGACGGTCATGATTGTTCGAACTTGCGATGATCAATATAATAAAGAGACAGTCATGATTGTTCGAACTTAGTGATGATCAATATAATAAAGAACAGTCATGATTGTTCGAACGGCGATGATCAATATAATAAAGAGACGGTCATGATTGTTCGAACGTGCGATGATCAATATAATAAAGAGACGGTCATGATTGTTCGAACGTGCGATGATCAATATAATAAAGATCGGTCCATGATTGTTCGAACGTGCGATGATCAATATAATAAAGAGACGGTCATGATTGTTCGAACGTGCGATGATCAATATAATGAAGAGAGACAGTCATGATTGTTCGAACGTGTTAGATCAATATAATAAAGGCAGTCATGATTGTTCGAACGTGTTACTGATCAATATAATAAAGAGACAGTCATGATTGTTCGAACGTGTTATGATCAATATAATAAAGAGACAGTCATGATTGTTCGAACGTGCGATGATCAATATAATAAAGAGACAGTCATGATTGTTCGAACGTGCGATGATCAATATAATAAAGAGACGGTCATGATTGTTCGAACGTGTTATGATCAATATAATAAAGAGACAGTCATGATTGTTCGAACGTGCGATGATCAATATAATAAAGAGACAGTCATGATTGTTCGAACGTGCGATGATCAATATAATAAAGAGACAGTCATGATTGTTCGAACGTGCGATGATCAATATAATAAAGAGACAGTCATGATTGTTCGAACGTGTTATGATCAATATAATAAAGAGACGGTCATGATTGTTCGAACGTGCGATGATCAATATAATAAAGAGACGGTCATGATTGTTCGAACGTGCGATGATCAATATAATAAAGAGACGGTCATGATTGTTCGAACTTGCGATGATCAATATAATAAAGAGACAGTCATGATTGTTCGAACGTGTTATGATCAATATAATAAAGAGACGGTCATGATTGTTCGAACGTGCGATGATCAATATAATAAAGAGACGGTCATGATTGTTCGAACGTGCGATGATCAATATAATAAAGAGACCGTCATGATTGTTCGAACGTGCGATGATCAATATAATAAAGAGACAGTCATGATTGTTCGAACGTGCGATGATCAATATAATAAAGAGACGGTCATGATTGTTCGAACGTGCGATGATCAATATAATAAAGAGACGGTCATGATTGTTCGAACGTGTTATGATCAATATAATAAAGAGACAGTCATGATTGTTCGAACGTGCGATGATCAATATAATAAAGAGACAGTCATGATTGTTCGAACGTGCGATGAGAAAGGGAGGATTAGAACACATTCTGACAACCGCTAAATTCAATGGGAGACGAGAAAATTCTGGTGACTTCATGGCACGGAAGAGTGTCAACATCCGAACTGATATTCAGTACCAAGGACAGGCGTTTGTGGATTCATGATCGTCTCCTTCAGCCGACATAGCACATGCTGATGATGATGAACATCATAGTCTGTATGATTGCCAAGTTGTATTCCTCAATATGTCGACTAATGCACTTAAGAAAAGAGATTTTAAAAAGAAACATAAAAGAAAGACAGAAACGAAAGCAATTTATACCTTCAGTAACACGACAGGTGTAGATTAATTAAATACAGGTAACTCCAGAATACATGTTTAGAGCTGGTTGTACATACACACAAGTTGTAACATTACATACTACCACATATTTATTTACCTGTCGACAGAAGTGATGGTAGCAGTAGATAGAATAAACGTTTGATACAATCAAGCATTTTCATATGTGCATGCTCCCTTACATCTAGATGATAACGCCAGCGGAAGAAAGCGAGCACTGTAGCTCTGGCGAATATTCTCAGTTTGTCCCACCTCTTATAGTCCGGATATCAGTCTTCAGTTGGGCAGACTGGAGAGCGTTTAGTAAATACAAGTGACCACCGTAAACATGTGTTGTGGAAATGCAGAATACTACCGCTGCTGCACATCGTGCAATGTAAATATAGCGTGTGTCAGAGACAAAACATAGACAGTACTTAGTCCACACAGCGGGTGGACCAGTTACAGTTGAACGTGTAAAAACTCTAAGCGTCGCCATTCTTTCGAATGAGAGCTGATCGGAGTTTGTTTAAACGTATTAAGTTTCCGATTGGCTCTATGAAGGCTCACACCCTTTGACCGCGATCAATTTGTGAGCGAAGTGATCAATCCTTCTTCGAACGCTCCATATTGACCACTTGTTAAACCACTCTTTGTCATCTGAGCCTAAGAGCGATTGTACGTTGTGCCAGTTATGCGCCTACAAGTAGACCAGCACTACAAGTAGTTTCCCTAGGTCCCTACCTCAATCGTCTCATATAGCATATGTTTCCCTAGGTCCCTACCTCAATCGTCTCATATAGCATATGTTTTGTAGGTCGCAGTACCCACCTCTCTTTCCAAAGCTACTCGGTTCGCTACCTCGTAGAGCCATCTGGATATTTTTCTAGAAATCCCTGACCTCAGTGTGTGTGAGATCGAGTTCCTAGACCTATCAGAGACAGCCGATAAAACGTAGGTCCCGTGTTAAATTGAGTACGTAAAAACTTGACAGTTCAAGAGCGAGAAGAGCAGGCTGGAAAGCCGCTGCCTGGGCATAATTCATTAAAAAGATTAAATAATCAAAATCTTACAAAAATATTTTCACCAATTTCTAAATTACACCGATAAACCTCGCCGGTGCTACGGAGTTTGTGCACTGCCGATGAGATCTTCCTGTGTATGAAAG
This sequence comes from Arion vulgaris, assembly GCA_020796225.1. NCBI lineage: Eukaryota > Metazoa > Mollusca > Gastropoda > Stylommatophora > Arionidae > Arion > Arion vulgaris. The sequence goes on from JADZMA010001035.1 coordinate 13,433, forward strand.
AAATCGGAGCACACATGGCTACTTGCCGAAGTGCGATGATGATGGTCTTCTCAATCAATCTTAAAACCAGAAGTTGACGCTTATCTGAATGCAAATGTTGACAGTGCTACCAAGTAAGGCAATTTAATCATCGACCAGGACTGCCACGCATGGTCAGACTACACCTGGAAGTGGTTATTCTTAACAGGGATGACAATCATGATGTATAATTATCAACAATTTCAGACTCATTAGTAGGCCAATTCGCCCACTGAGCCAGGCTGTGATCAGACTCACCTGGAGTTTATTTTCAAGTTTGGTCAACATGACCTAAGTGATGTTGGTCAGTAGGGCACTTTAACTGGGCAGACAGTGTTTGGACAGGATTGTGAAGGATTAGTGTGGGCATAATTAGGTCATATGTTAGTCATGACGGCTGGAGAGTTCATGGTCAAGTTAGTCATTGTCTCACGTGCGGTGTGGAGGTAGGCGTTGTTTCAGATGTACTCAGACACTTTTTGTGTTTCTAATCTGTGTATGTGTGGCGGATTAGCGTAATGAATAACAATCTCCTATCGATTCGGACAGAATAGGATTGTGGATTCAATCCCACACTAGACGTTCCACAAGTGAGGAAAGGATTTGGTTCCTAACTCCTGCATACTAAGGTCTAGAAATGTGAAGTGACAGGCACTTCATACCAGAAGGTCTGTAAAGGCTGCGGGAAATTTTTAAAAGTAATCTGTGAACGTGTTTAAATGGATCCTCGCATTACAACTAGAGCCGTGATATCGTAGTGGTTAGTGTACTTGTTTCGTAGGCGCGTGGGTCAAGGATCAAATCCACAATGAGTGTTGGATTTTTTCTCCGACCATAATAATTCATAGGTTTAATAAAATAAAATTTAGCCTTTTACGACCTTATGGTATGGAGTCACTTCACTTCACATTTCTAGAATCTAGTGTACAGGAGGTAGGATGACCAATTCCTTTGCTCACGCCTGGAACGTCGAATGGGGTATCGAACCCACAACCATATTGTGTTCAAGTCGATAGGCGAACGTTTACGCATTACGCTAATTCGTCCTACCTCTCATGTCTACCCAACCTTCATTGGATACCAGAGAAACATAAGAGACAGCAGCCTGCGTGATGTTGACCACATCATCCATCGTGTGTGCCGTTGGTCAAAGAAAAAATATACCACATGGCATGAAAACGAATTCTTTACTTTATTGCTATTATCATATTCCAAGACTTATTGGCATCAGATTTTGGCTATACTGTGTCGTAAACATGTTTGCTATCTCTTATACTCTGTGACACTATTTACTATGACCGTTATTGTATATGACTCTCAGTCGATGCTTCAGTAAGTCCAAAATGGTATGTTGCGTATTGGTCAATGTGTCTGTTGGGTTCTAAAGTCAGAGGCGTACGTGGATCTCTGTTCTGTGCGTGGAGTGTCTGCTCTTGTCCTCACAACTGTTATCAGTTGTTGCCCAGTGTCGTGTTTCCTGTTTAATTCCTGAGCTGTTCTAGTGGCTTAGGTATGATTATATTTGCTTTGACAGATTCTACTGATCTAACCATCTTTTCGTTGTCTTCCTCGTCTTCTTTCCTAATGTTCTGTTGAGAAGACTATGTATACTGTGGAGTTTGATTGCATTCTTATTAAGGGCCAAACCACTCATTCTTTGTTTCTCAGTGTAATTCAACAGGTTCTGTACCAATTAATTTTTATGCTGATGTTGTGACTGTCTTTCTAGAGTTGTTGATAACGTTTTGTATGTGATCTCGTGCAGAAGGCGGAAGTTGACGATGGTTGGGAAGGAAGGAATTCTTCCAGTCTTTGGTGACCTCTATGAGAGGACACTAAAGTGAATGTTAATCTATCAAGCAATTAAGATCATGAGTTAACGTTGACAAATATATCTGTATGTCTGATGGCAGTGCTTCAGTGTTGAAATTGTACTTCATCTGATCAGAGACAGAAAATATTGACCTCACACAGAACTCTCCAGGTCGAAATGTTGACCTCACACAGAACTCTCCAGATCGAAATGTTGACCTCACACAGAACTCTCCAGGTCGAAATGTTGACCTCACACAGAACTCTCCAGATCGAAATGTTGACCTCACACAGAACTCCAGATCGAAATGTTGACCTCACACAGAACTCTCCAGATCGAAATGTTGACCTCACACAGAACTCTCAGGTCGAAATGTTGACCTCACACAGAACTCTCCAGGTCGAAATGTTGACCTCACACAGAACTCTCCAGATCGAAATGTTGACCTCACACAGAACTCTCCAGGTCGAAATGTTGACCTCACACAGAACTCTCCACATCAAAATGTTGACCTCACACAGAACTCTCCAGATCGACATGTTGACCTCACACAGAACTCTCAGGTCGAAATGTTGACTTCACACAGAACTCTCCAGATCGAAATGTTGACCTCACACAGAACTCTTCAGGTCGAAATGTTGACCTCACACAGAACTCTCCAGATCCTAATGGTCTAAAGACGAAGGATTAACTTCATTGTTCCATGTTTTCTCATATAGCTCGGGCCGTCTCCACAGAATGGCACAAAGCATTAACTCCGTAGCTCTGACAACAATCCAAGGGGGAAAATGCACTAATGAACAGAATGGATTCGAACGCAGGCTAACGGCTAACCATTCAGCCACAGAAACCCCATATGAGACAGTACCAGATCTGAACTAAGTAAGAGACAGAAAATGTTGAAAATCTGCTACAAACTTCGACTATGAGATACTACTAGATCTGATCTAAGTAAGAGACAGAAAATGTTGAATATCTGCTACAAACTTCGACTATGAGATACTACTAGATCTGATATAATTGATGTTTAGTCTTGTACTGACTCATATTCTGAATACAAAACTGACTGTACACACTTTACTTGTTGCTTTTAACCCAATCGATGTACTGTAATGGAACTTCGACATGTGTTGTGTTGGCAATCTCTAAGCATGTTTGTACTGCTGTGTACAGGCTAGGTGTACCATTGTCACATTGTGCTTTCAGACGTGAAATGCAATATCTACTCTGTAAGCACTGGTATATCAGGGATTAGGCGCGCGATATTTAGACACCCCCTACCTTTCCTATTCTTTCCCCTGCAATGAAGATATGAAGTTCAACGTGGTACTAGTTTTCCATTGATACCAGACGATTACGAGGTAGCAGTAGTTATATGCGAATGGTAACAGCTGTTCTTGAATACCCGGTAGTACGTGGATTCGATAGTAACAGATACTACAGAGAAAAAGATATGTTACTTTGACCAATTACTTTATTCCTCCCGTACATATATGTGACAGTTTCAAAAACTGACTTTTCTCTGTACAACTTTTTCTTTTTGTTCTAGATATGATCTTATTTTGCTTAAAATAAGACGTATCCACTGGAATACATTATGCATTGCGGAAGTACCTGGATGGTCTTTTGTTCAGTTACTAGGTAAACGCCTGTTGTTCGCTGTGTTTCCGTTCTGTGGAAATACATTACGTTTTATCCACAATGGAGCTACATAATCAGTGGTGCCACACACGCACGTTTTCGAAATCAACCTAATTCTCCAACAAAGAAAGTACGTCCTAGATCGAGAAACCATGCAACAAGCTTAACTGAGAGAGGAGAAAATTGCACAACTCAATTCCATAGCAGAAAGTGAACGAATTACACAGGATAGAGCGGTATGGAGAAATTGCTTGCAGACCCTATGTGACGTATAACGCTACGAGGGGAATATAATATAACAAAATACCAGCTTTGTCCATCTTTCCCGTATTAGTCATCTATATTTTTGTCTTCATCCTATTAACTTATATATTGTAGATCGCTTTGCTTTGTTTTGTTTTACCTGGAGGAAGTTAATTTTTATATTTTGTTATTTATCTCATGTTCTTTGGTTTTCAGATTTAGCAAAACTGGATTATGGATACCTACATGGAGGCAGATGTTTCCTTTGGAAATCTACACCATGGATTAGATTCTAGTTTGGATGAGAGCATCGGTACAATAGACACACATGATTTAGCAGCAGTACGAGGTACGCATTTCACTGGTTATATGATGTATGGACGTACGGTCAAATGTGAATACTAGTCTGTATTCCTCAGTTGTTGTTTTTAAATATTTGTAACTATTTGTTTGTTATTTTGCAACCAATACTCATTGTTTAGTACTCTTTACATAATAATCATTCACGCATGCATGCTCAGCGACTCTTTACAGAAGATCAAGACCGGTTATGTATGACAACAGCGGATCCAATTAATACAAAATGCGACCATCCAGACTCTTTATCTTTGTCACAGATCATGCTGGGGAGAAGGGCAACGAAAGCAGATGCATGGAGACAATGCTAGATCGAGAATGGGCTTTCTATAGGCAAAAGCGATATCATCAAGTTTTATCTAAAGAAGTCATACGCTCTGAAGGTTTCAAAAGTGATATCATCAATGTTGTATCAAGAGAAGTCATACGCTCTGAAGGTTTCAAAGCGATATCATCAATGTTGTATCTAAGAGAAGTCATACGCTCTGAAGGTTTCAAAAGCGATATCATCAATGTTTTATCTAAGAGAAGTCATACGCTCTGAAGGTTTCAAAAGTGATATCATCAATGTTTTATCTAAGAGAAGTCATACGCTCTGAAGATTTCAAAAGTGATATCATCAATGCTTTATCAGAGAAGTCATCGCTCTGAAGATTTCAAAAGGATATCATCAATGTTTTATCTAAGAGAAGTCATACGCTCTGAAGATTTCAAAAGTGATATCATCAATATTTTATCTAAGAGAAGTCATACGCTCTGAAGATTTCAAGTGATATCAAAAGTACATCAATGTTTTATCTAGAAGTCATACGCTCTGAAGATTTCAAAGTGATATCATCACGTTTTATCTAAGAAGTCATACGCTCTGAAGATTTCAAAAGTGATATCATCGTTTATCTAGAGAAGTCACCTCTGAAGGTTTCAAAGTGATATCATCAATGTTTTATCTAAGAAGTCATACGCTCTGAAGGTTTCAAAGTGATATCATCAATAGTTTTATCTAAGATAAGTCATACGCTCTGAAGGTTTCAAATGTATCATCGTTTTATCTAAGAGCAATTACGCTCTGAAGATTTCAAAAGATGATATCATCAATATTTTATCTGAATCATACCTCTGAAGATTTCAAAGTATATCATCAATACTTTATCAAGAAGTCATACGCTCTGAAGGTTTCAAAGTGATATCATCAATGCTTTATCAAAGAGAATCATAGCTCTGAAGGTTTTAAAAGTGATATCATCAATGTTTATCTAAGAGAATTCATATCTGAAGGTTTCAATAGTGATATCATAAGTTTTTATCTAAGAATTCATACGTCTGAAGGTTTCAATGTGATATCATCATGCTTTATCTCAAGAAGTCATACGCTCTGAAGGTTTCAAAGTGATATCATCAATGTTTTATCTAAGAAGTCATACGCTCGAAGGTTTCAAGTGATCATCAATGTTTTATCTAAGAAGTCATACGCTCTGAGGTTTCAAAGTGATATCATCAATGCTTATCAAGAGAAGTCATCAGCTCTGAAGGTTTCAAAGTGATATCATCACGTTATCTAGAAAGTCATCACTCTGAAGGTTTCAAGTGATATCATCAATGTTTATCAAAGAGCTACGCTCTGAAGGTTTCATGAATCATCAATGTTTTATCTAAGAGAGTCATACGCTCTGAAGGTTTCAAAGTGATATCATCAATGTTTTATCTAAGAGTCATATCTGAGTTTCAAATGATATCATCAACGTTTTATCTGAAGTCATAGCTCTGAAGGTTTCAAAGTGATATCATCAATGTTTTATCTAAGAAGTCTAGCTCTGAAGGTTTCAAAGTGATATCTCAATGCTTTATCTAGAAGTCATACGCTCTGAAGGTTTCAAAAGTGATATCATCAATGTTTATCTAAGATAATCTACGCTCTGAAGGTTTCAAAGTGATTCATCGTTTTATCTAAGAAGTCATACGTCTGAAGGTTTCAAGAGTGATATCATCACTTTTATCTAGAGAAGTCATACGCTCTGAAGTTTCAAGTGTATCATCAATATTTATCTAAAGAGTCATACGCTCTGAAGGTTTCAAAGTGATATCATCAATGCTTTATCAGAAGTCATACCTCTGAAGGTTTCAAAGTGATATCATCAATGTTTATCTGAAAGTCCATACCTCTGAAGGTTTCAAAAGCGATATCATCAATGCTTATCTAAAGAAGTCATACGCTCTGAAGGTTTAAAACGATATCATCAATGTTTATCTAAGAAGTCATACGCTCTGAAGGTTTCAAGTGATATCATCAATGCTTTATCTAGAGTCATATCTGAAGGTTTCAAAAGTGATATCATCAATGTTTTATCTAAGATAAGTCATACGCTCTGAAGGTTTCAAAAGTGATATCATCAATGCTTTATCTAAGAGAAGTCATACGCTCTGAAGTTTCAAAGTATTCATCAATGCTTATCTAAGAGTCACGCTCTGAAGGTTTCAAGCGATATCATCAATGTTTTATCTAAGAGAGTCATCGCTCTGAAGGTTTCAGAGAAAAATAAGCGTATTCTCTTCTCGGTTGCAGTTACTATACCGATAGTGCGCAAGACGGAAAACCATGAGAGAAACCGTAGATACATAATCAACACAGAACTGGAGTTGTTAGTTTAAACAACTGGATTACATACTTGGGAGAGATCTGAGCAATATGGATGTGTGCAACTGAAGATGATTCTCAAATGACAGAGAACTTAATAATCGTTACTTAGTCATGATTTCTATTTAATAATACTACTAAACGAATTTGCCAAATAATTAGCAACATTCATTCAGTTCTCAGCAAGTTTGCGCTATCTCATGGTTGAAAAGTCAAAGATAACGCATTCAGAGCTATTTTTGTGCACTCAGTATTGCGAATAGTCTTCTGTATTGTTTCCAGTCTTTCCATTTGCTATGGCAGAGTCAGGATCGCGAGCATCTCAATCGGGGACATGAAGAAGCTGGTATATGAGACATAGCGACGCTGTGCAACTTATCAGTCTATTGCCCTCACCCGATCATTGTTCAGTGTTAGTTACCATGTCTGTGCTCATAAAATGACGTCTTTAATCATATCGCTTCTAGTATTTCATTTCCAGAGATATCCATCCTTCAAACACAAGTCACAGTTGATGTTCAGTATTGATACTGTTTCGAGATCATGTCACCACTGTTTCGTCAGGTTGACTAGTGTTTCTGCTCCACCTTCAGATTGAAGTTTCGCAACCTGCTCTCGATCATTGCCTGACATTACCAAACATCGTCTGCATATGACATGTGTTATCACAGTGTAGACGTTTAACAGAACCATTGTTTGTGAAGACAATTGGTTTTACCGATGTTTCGATTTCTGCCAACAACGCTGTGCGAAAGCTTCAGCAGCTCAGGAGAAAAATAAGAGAGCTAGTAGGGCCTGCAATAACCGCAATAGTTGACAATGGAGGTTCGGGCGGTTACAGAGGCGTGAAATGGTTGGCATCCATACTCTCTGATTTCTTCCCAGTGACTCATAGTATGATAAGTAAAGTCAATCAGGAATGATGGACGGAATGATGAAGTACTAGTACAAAATGATCAGGAAATCACCTTCATTTTCTCCTTGGCACGCAGGAGTTTGGGGGTAATGACGGCGATAGATTGGCTGGCTTTGCTACAATATCAGAGGAGTTGCATGGATCGAAATGACATTCTTCACCCATTGAAAGTCTTTCAACAGAGGGTTCAGGACTGAATCTCACCACTGACCAGATTGAGAGATAGGTGTCATTATTGGTGCAGCCAAGAAGATGACCAAACATGCAAAGGAATTATCAACATCGAACTGGCGTGTTGGACTGCTGGATTTGTTGAGGCTGGAGATCGTGAGCACATATGGACATGTCGAGTGCTTGATGATAGTCCTCGTATAACTGATCACTGATTTTGTCTTTGCTAAGAAAATTCACAATATCTTGACTAGAGTAACATTTGATGTAACCTTCTTTCCTGTCGGAAAATTGAGTGGTTGCTGGAGCGTGAGAACGTTGCCTGAGCAGGGCAAAACAACCCAGCTCGCAACAGAGATGAAAACATGGAAGGAATTATAAGAGATGCGGAGAGAGAAGAGCTGGACAAGTTTGTTGAAGACATGTGCGTTGGTAGTTGAGTGAAGAACATTTGGTGTCCAAGAAAGCAGGGCCACATATATAATAGTTCAAGATCCTGCATACGATTCTGCAAACCAAGGCCAGATGCATACACGCTGCGATAGATCTTGAACATGACAGCGCAAGCATACTCATAACTACTAGGCTGTAAGCTTTACGGAGACAAACTCATCTACTATTGTATATTTGTAAGTCTGCTAAATACTAAACGCAAGCAGTCAATATCATATCGATTGTGGTGGTACTATCTTTTTAAAGTAGTCTCACGACAAAACAACTCACAGGAACTGCTGCGGTAACCTATTAAGATAACTGTCAGATATTTAATCTCCAAATATGGGTACTATGGTCTGTCCCGTAGCAGACAAGTTGTCATATTCTGCCTCCGTACCGGCCATAACAGACCCCGGTCCCACCTTTACAACAAATTTTAAATTGGCACAACTAGCCTGTGCCACTGCAAGAAGGCAAACATGACGGCAGAGCACCTACTGCAAGACTACTCACTGCTAGCAGGCCTGAGAAACGAAACCTAGCAGGAAAATATCGAGCTAAATGAGAAGCTGTACGGAGGCACTGAGTCCCTAAAAACAACAGCAGATTGTATGTGGAAATCTGGTACATCAGTCTAAGTGGTCGATGTGGAGCGTTCGAAGACGAAGAAGAAGAAGAAGCATGTGCAGTGAAAAACAAGTCATAGATAAAAACTCCCCAACACTTCATAGAATAAATAGTACCAAAACTAAAACACATTGAAATTGTAACAACAACAATAACATCATGTTTGATACGCGTTATGAATCACTGATATTCTGATTTGCTGCAGCTAACCTCATATAGAAATCCTACCCGTCTACACAGTAAGGATATTGCGCGTTATAACCGCCTTCATCTTGACTTGTCAATTGGTGAAGTCAATAAACTGTTAGAAAATTATTTACGTATACTTGCTAATCTATAAATAGCATCCACCAATAACATAAACATGTAACTATTTCTGTACTTTAAATGACGCACATACATGCAGAAAAATCAAGAACGTTTCCAGGTATTAAATAGATTATAACATGAGCCCCGAACTCTTTTGCCTTACTGAATTGATTCTCTGACTAGAAAATGACCCTTTTAGTCTATGGTCATTGACATCGATTTATGGACGGACTGGCATGTTACAGGATGACATTTATATTGTTCAATCTGGCGTATGATTAGAATCAAACAATGTATCGTTTTTTTAGTATGTGCAAGGTTAACATTAATGTTTATCATTCGCCTGTATTGAAGTAAAGCGCTTAATATGTCGCCTCTGATGTACTGATTTCGGCGTGAAGGCTTGTTTTTGTATTCACTAGTGTACCTCACCATTCAGGCAAGTCTTACTGCGACTTCAGAGATATTTGTAATTTTGATCCCCAAATAGAGGATCAGGGTCGTATAGAGTTCAACCAGGTACCGTTTGGACACTGAGAATGTTGGTCAAGCTGGCCTCGAACATCCGAAATATCCTTGGTTATTTGTTACTAAACTGACGTGATTGCACTCCTGGCAAACCCATAGGTGCTCAGTCTCCCCAACAGATATCGAAGAGTATGCATATGTAACAGACTAGCTGTCAGGTCCCAGAAATATAAAGAAAAAAATACATCTACCACTAAGTCGACACCTGACAATCGACTACATTAAATTCACAAGACTGTCTAAACAACTATACAAGTTTATGGTATCTATATATTTGTATATCTAAACTGGTAAACGTACATACATACTCTCTCAACTGATATGAGACCAAAAGTACATAAATAACTTTCCTGAAAATCAATTGTGTAATCATTAAGTGCGCTTCTCTACAATTAACAGAAAGTTCAAGGAACCTCTGTCAGGTTTTCCACATCTATCACAACCTATAAATCAAATACACTAGTTCAGCATCTCCACCCAATTATGCAAAAGTTCAAGAAATGTTCAGTTGTGGGTTCTCACAACTATCACAACTTATAAATCAAATAACACTAGTTCAGCTTCTCTCTATTAACGAAAAGTTCAAGAGATCCTCTGTTGTGGGTTCTCACATCCATCACAACTTATAAATCAAATAACACTTCAAAGAGTCCTCAGTTGTGGGTTCTCACATTCATCACAACTTATAAGTTAAATAACACTTCAAAGAGTCCTCAGTTGTGGGTTCTCACATCCATCACAACTTATAATCTAAATAAGACTTCAAAGAATCCTCAGTTGTGGGTTCTCACATTCATCACAACTTATAATCTAAATAACACTAGTTCAGCTTCTCTCATTTACGAAAAGTTTAACTTACACGCTCAAGTGTTCAAAACTAGTCTTCTCCGCTCAAGAGATTTTGGCTTCCCGTTCCGCTGCTCTATTCTAACTATTCTCTCTCTTACGCTCACTAAAAAATAATCTGTCCGTCCTCCACAACTTCTCTAGAGTAACTGTCCTACTGCCCAAACCAAAAGCTCCCAACTGTCCCTCTCTGGTTCAAGATCCTCGATTTTGCAGGAGTCTCGCCTACCTCGGCTAGAACCTATTTCATGAATTTAACACTCTACTGGCAGCAAGTTGGGACTGTTAAACACATTTATTTACTACTAACTTGGTCAAGGACGCCAAGTACAATAAGGGTTTCTTTTCTCTGGACCCCGTCCATAACCTAGTTAGCATAACAGTGAAACTGTTACACATACTGATGGTTCCTGTTGCTCGCTGATTAAACACACCTCTCACTCTGCCTCTCAGGCATCCAGTTCGACTTGAACAACGGGTAACTCCAAATTGCTTAAATCGCTTGATCGATTCAATATCGATTTTAGTGTCCGCATCCAACAGACAATCGCGAAGAGACCGAAGAATATCCTCCTTATCCATCTTCAACTCCCCAACAATCGATGCTGTTGATGCAAGTCTGTCCGCTCTCTCATTACCGTAAACACCCGCATGCCCAGGACAGTATATCCAGTAAGCCGCTGGAGGTTAGAAACTTCTTTAGACGACATCCACTCATACCGAAACCTGCCCTTCTGGATCTTGTGAAGCATCGACTGAGAGTCAGATCAACAACTGCCCCAGTAAATGAAGTCCCAGAAATCCAATGGAGGGCAGCAGTAACGGCCTCAACCTCCATCCTCATACTAGAAGTAGTTGTCCTGTATGTCCCACTTCGCTCTGCAACAACCTACCATGCGCATTAGCCAAGAAACCCCAGCCGGATTTCTACCACCTTGAACCGACCATCGGTATATACAACAACATCATCATCCCTTGCATTATCTTCTATCAGCTGCTTAACTGCGAGATCAGCCTTCATGTTGCCACAATCTCTACATTCTCTTCCAAGAGTAATGATAACGTTGAGATAGTTAGTCATGCTACCATCTGTTGGGATCCATTCTTCCCTTTTTGTTAGGGTCGCAACCGTAGTCACCTGACCAATTGTTATCTCAGCCTGGGCCATCCACGACATGCCACGCTTGATTCTCGTGCCCTTAACATCATTAGTGTTCTTGTGTAGTGGATGTCTCTTATCCGAAGTAACCAGCATATATGCCTTGGTTTGGGCGATTGCATGACGGGAGCGTAGTGACAGAAGGCCAAGCATATATCTCATCTTCACAATGGGGTATCTCTAGTGCAGCCCAGAACTATACGCATACCTTCATTCTGAACCCGTTCAGTCGTTCACATTGTGATCTTGATATCGTAGAATTCCGAGTCCGTAATCTACCACTGACAGTACCAGTCGATCGAACAAAGGGCAAGTAGTCTCTGCTCAAGGTGTGCGGCCACCATAACTTTGAGAGCCGCAAGACCACGCTTGCACCGTTGTATCGTCTGTTCAATATGGTGTTTGAAAGATAGACTACGATCAAAGGTTATTCCAAGATAGCGCAGCCTGTCTCTGCGCTCGATGGTATGTTCATCAAAGATTACACAGGGTAGGTCAGCCTTGACGATGTGATTATTCAACGAGCACCACAACATACACGCGTTTTCAGTCTGAGAGCAAGACTTTCTACACCAACCCGAGATGGTACGCAATGTTTTCTGAATGTCATCAACCATCTCTCGTCTATCTGACCCAGTCCTATATATTAAGATATCATCTGAAAATGTCAATGTCCGACCCAATCCGGTTGGCTGAATGTTAGCTACATTTGCTGTGTAAATATTAAACAACACGGGTGATAGAGGAGAACCTGGGGTAATCCCGGGCATATACGTGCAGGATCCGATGTCCATGTTCCTAAACGAAGTGCAACGGTTCTCTCCATTAAAGAAGCAGCTATCCAGTTCACCAGCCAAGGATTAACTTCACATTTAATCAAAGAGCGCACCATTATTGAAAAATTCACCTTGTTATAAGCATCCTCCAGGCGATGGCCACATCAACAGTCTCTTGCTTGGATTGGAAGCCTTCATAAACATCATATGCAAACGTGCCAGCATTGTCCCATGTCCCTTTCATTGGCCAGTAGCTACCCAAAGTGTCAGGGAGGATGTGGTCATTCTCTAAGTGACACATTACCTTTCTGGCCACTATCTTCTCTAGTAATTTGCCATATACATTTTG
>JADZMA010001036.1:0-26189 GCA_020796225.1 Arion vulgaris
AAACTTTTTTACGTTTTTTTAAAAATTTGATGAAAAACCCAGTGTCAGTCACTAGCAGAGATCAAGATACATCAAACGAAAATACAGAGTTGTACAAAGACCTACATGTAAACACCGACAAGATCCCATCAGCAGGCTAAACAAAAACACCACACAACAATCGTTCGTACCAGAGCAGGACATCTGCGGTTCATCAACTCAAGTGGGCAGAAGCATGGACAGAGCCGATATCATCAATGCGGTACGCTCTCAATTGTGGACATGGAGGTCTCAGACACTGGAACGAGTTGAGAATTAGGTGTTAAGTTTGGACATGCCAGACAGTGTCGTCTTCGTGGTAGAGAGAAAGATATAGTAATCAACTTCTATGGTACTGTGAGCAAATGGACTTTGGGATGGTTTGTGAACGGAGGACAGAGCACGAATGGGAATGCCCAATGTGCCATGACGTCGATCGATAACATAACATAACATAACATAACATAACTGCAGGTTCAACCGAGAGCCGGGATTAGACCAGCGGGCCTGTGCAAATTTTAGCGCGGGGCCCTAAGTTTTGAAATGATAATAAATAATAAAACATAAATTTTACAAACTTGTCTCGATTTAATGTGAGCAAATTTAGAGATAATACTAGACAAATCAATTTCTAAGTAAATTACATTCAATGTTCATTAATGTGGGGTTATTTAGACGATCTTGTCCATCATGTTTCTTAACCCACTTTTTACACGCTTTAATGTTGAAAAGAACGTTCTCCGCTGCAGTTAGTAATCATTAAAGACAAGTAAATTCGTAAGACTATTTCTACATTTGGAAACACGACTCTAATGAATTTTCCATTATAAGTTTATAAAATTGCAGTTCAAGGGCCTCATTCTTTTAGTTGCTAATAGCAGCAGCTACATTAGTTTTAAGAAGTTCAGCGAACTGCACAAGTTCGTCGCCTAGGCTTTCCTCCAAATCCTCTTGGTAAGAGCTGACAATATTTGGAGTTCTTTCAAGATCTCTTCTGCTGTAAGAGATTTTAACTGCGAAATGTTCCAAATACATCAGTCACTTCATGGTACGCTTCATGCGTTTAGCTAAGGTAGAGAGTACATTATCAATTGGACAATAAACACCTGACTTTCAAATCTTTGTTTGGGTGTTTGATTTTCTACAACTTCATCGAGCGTAGTAGAGCCACTAAAATCGTCGTACTTAGTATTTCGCTTGCGTCGTCGTGAAGTTTGTTGCTGATATTCTTGACAGTGAGTCAGGATTTTGGCTTTGGCCTCAATATCTGAAAATGTAGGCCGCATTGCTTGAACGTACCGTGTAACGATTCATAAAGAGCATATCCCGTGTTAAGGTCTTGATCAGGTGACTGTAATGAAGCGCCAGACGCTTGCAAGCGTTCTAGAATTCCGTTCCATAAAATGCTAACTATTCCCGTTTCCAACTTACTCATCTCCAAAACTAGCCCATACGCTTGATTACGACATCTACCTTTGATCCATGTTATTTGAGATGTCATCCAAAACTTGTTTGATAATGGTAAACCAAAGTGCTTTTGTCGCATCAGCTCGGAAGACCACCTGGTCCGACAGTCTCTTCAAAGTCGGGAGTTTAAACCTGTATCTTCCAGTGTTTTTGTAAGAATGCCACATCGATAGGTAGAAGCGGAAAAGAATGTATAGAGACTTTCAACAAAATCGAAAAAATGGATGCTTCTATACAACATTCTGCAGCACACTTCGCAACCAAATTCAGTGAATGTGCAAAGCAGGGAATGTATTCTGCGTACTTATTTATCTCCAATGCGCGCTTGTAAGCCGTTGTATTTCCCACTCATGTTGCTGGCATTGTCATAGCTTTGACTGCGACAGTCTTTGATATCAATGCCATTTTCCTTTAAAAATCAAGTAAACTTTGGGCGAGTTGTTCAGCAGTATGACCTTCCATATCCAAGAACTTCACAAACCTTCCACTGGTCCAGATGGTAACACATAGCGCACTATTAGAGTGAGTTGGTCCACATGCGAAATGTCTGGAGTAGAGTCCAGTGATACGGAATAGTACTTGCATTTTTAATTTGCAAATAATATGATCCAGTAAGCTTGATGCAATTAGATGGATAAATTCCTCACATGTTGTATTTGATAAGTATGATGTATGTCCCTTCCTTTATTTGCATAAGTATTTATATGCTGAGCCAGAAAAATGTCAAATTTGGCTATAAATTCCAACAAACCTAAATAATTTCCATTATTAGGTGAACCAATAATTTCATCCTACCCTGAAATGCAAGACCTCGTTCTGCTAAAATTGATTACTGAAGTAATTCGTCCAAAATGTCCGCCAATATGTTTGTTCGGTCTCAATTTGGCTTACAAGTTGAGAATCGACACGAGCATCTTTCTTTTGCAAACTAACAGAGAAATTATCGCTTGTCTATGGGAGTGCTTTCATGTCTTTTCAACAAATTATTTGCGTTTTTCCAATCGTCAAATCCTTCTTTCGTAAACCGTGACGAACAGTCTGAATCAGTAACTTTGCAAACAAAACAGAAAAGTTGTCCTTAGTTTCTGAATAACAAAACCCAAACTATCACATGAGTTTTGTTTGTTGGTTATGTATATGTGAAAACGATTTTCGACAAATTCGTGGATTGTTTTCTTTATCGTATGTTTTTTTGGGGAAGACAAGAAATCACTGTTCATATGTTGCACTTCCTGCTTCCTTTCGCAATCCAATAATCTCAATTGAAGTTGATTGGCCATTCACCAATATCGTTGGAGTACATTTTATTTTCGTTGTGCTTTATTGTAGAAGATGTTACATTGAAGCTATGTGTGCTTTCGCCTCTTTGGCTTGAAAATGATATGGCTAAATTGGAAGGACTTCTGTACATTCGACTTCAGTTTGTCTTGTGAAAATGTTAAATCGTAAGAGTTGCTGATCTTAATATTGGTAATGATGATTGTTCTATATCACTATCTTCATCTACTATACTGTGAGACGCGACTTCTATATTTTCTGCTTCGATTTCTTTGATTCAGCACATAACACACGACATTAAAAATTCAGACAGCTTAGTGTTTTTGATACAAGAACTTGTTATATTTTCCTTTCATCTTGTGCTTACGCTTTGCACTTCCAGAAGCGTAATGTCGACCGTATCTCTGCTCTGCTGCTCATGATGTCTATCTCAATCTGGAAGAGAAAATGAATTTACAAATAAAATGTAATTCTTCAACTTTCTACTAATATAACATATAAATGTGAAAGTTTGGACAGCGTTTTATGATATAACAATTTACTCATGATGATATATTATATACAGGGTGCTTCGTAATTTAACCACTTAACATGACTATAACTCTGATTTAAAACATTTGAATTCATTGAAAACGAAAATGATAGAAACTATTTTTAAAAATTAATTTCTCACTGAAACATAAAATTAGCTATGTAAAATAAAATAATAATAAATTAACAAGATGGGAGGATTTAAATACATTCAAAGTTAGCAGAACAAATAAAAATTACTCTCTGTGTCCGTTTGTGTGCTTCTCTGTAAAATTATGCAGCTCTGTGTTGCGGCTTTTTTGGCCTTCAAGTGTGTCCAAGTTTTCTGTTTAATCATTTGGCCCTCCTTCGCATTATTTTCTGGGACATCTAGTCGAGTGCAAAACAGTTTCTCACAAAAACGTGAATGACATGAAATTTATTTAGGAGTGCCAGATCTGCTCATGTCTTAGAACAATATTTCATACGCCCACTTGCATTTATTTTAAACTAAGTTTCGCGCAAAAACTACTGAACGAACAGAGACTTGAACTGGGTTATGAGTCAAATTTAATTGTTCTTTTGTTCAAGCTTTCAAGTTTGTTTATTAAAGCGTGTGCACACAAGAGACACTCCTATACAAAAAGTAAAAAAACTGTTACGTTGTTAATGAGCTCAGTGTGACCGCCCAATTAAGTCCGAAATTGAGTAAACATGACCTTGGCCCTAACCTCAATAAAAAAATGAAAGGGAAATTATTACCACTTCCAAACTTGGTTCCTTGTTTATGACTAGTGACAACTTAGCTCCAGAGCGCGCCCCCAAAGCGCGGGGCCCGTAGCATTTGCTACTTCTGCTACTATGCTAATCCGGCTCTGGTTCAACCATCACATGCACAGAATAAAGCCTGCTCAACTACCCAGTGCATGTTAGAATGAAACACAGGCTCCAGTTCTGCAGTGATGTCCATCATACATACACCACCGAAATAAAACGGTACAATGAACGTAGCGTACATAGCAAGAGCAAGCTATGGGGAACTCACGAGGAACTCCAACTGACATGCAGTTTCATAGTCAACCTATCTCATGGTTTAGACTAGACTATCATACGAAACCGATCGCAAAAATGCAGAAGAGATATTTCACAATATTTGGATCAATGAAGTTAAATTTCTGAGATTGTTAAATACAAAATATATCCGAATATGCAACTATAATATTTTAACGGAGAAACACGAGGCATTTAAAATTTAAAGACACTAATTCAGAAATTAACTATAATTTCACGGTGTGAGTAATATTGTTAGAATTGATAAAGGGGTTACAGGTACAGTAAATAAAAAGAACAACGTAGTGTCAGGTCAATGTGTGGCAAAGACCCTACCCCACCTCCACGTGGTTGCCTTGAAAACAGCGCAATGTAGTTTGGCTAAGAGGGTAGGGATCGAGGGAAAGCTGCCGTGATGTAAGGTAGTAGTGTGGGTGTAATTATGAATACTATGAGATCTGTTCGCAACACAGATGAGTAGGATCCCAGAGTGAAAACGTACACAAATGTCTCATGACCGATAGATAATAATATAATAGGTATAATTGCAGTACAAATGAACGCAAATCGGCTTGTGAAAATGGTATAACAAGTCGTCCAAATGGGAATACTTACATTGTCCAAAAGCAAATGGTCAAAGTATTTTTGTCCGCTCGGTAAGACTGTATAAGGCTGATGCAATCCATCTGTCTCGTGTCTAAACAAGGGAAGACTGGAGTACTAGAGGCGGAACGCAGGGATTGGGTGGATCATGTCGGCCGAGCGCAGCACTCGGTTGCGTTCTAGCGCCTATGAACCTTTCCTCCTTGGGAAAACTGGGGTAGGCATATTGACCGACACAAAAATGAAAGTTTCGTTCGTGCTCAATGATTATGCCCTTCCTGATTACCTGTGCTCATTCTCAGCTTTGGAAATACAGAGGAACACTTAAATTGCATTGTGTAGATAAAACTATAGCGTCCTTGATCGGTTGAAAATGTTTCCAAACCGGAACGACCGCACCGAGTCAGTAAAGTTACAGAGCATTAACATACTCTTTGGCAAGATCACACGCATGCTTCATCGAGTGGCTGAAGAAATAATCGATAAAGAGTGAAAGACGTTCGTTGCTAGAGAACAAAGATGTCTGGGAATGCAAGGTCAAACAACCCAATGACTGATCCGGTCTCGGGTAGCTACACAAGTAAAAAAGCTGACGCAGAAGTCTGAGGGCTGGCCTACTTATAGGTGCATAACTGGCACAATGTACCATAGCTCTTAAGCACCAATCACTTACAAATCGCAAAGAGTAGTTTAATAAGTGGTTGATATGGAGCGTTCGAAGAAGAATTAATAAAATAAGACGGTAAGGCCGAATATATATTGTTTGTCACCTTAGTCGAATGAATTGTCCCTAATCTGGAAAGAAACCCCGTTCTCGTACGACTACAAAGCAAGCATTTCAATAATTTTACTGCTCATATTTCAATAAGGTCAAGGGTCATTAATGGTATTTCCCCCCCAAATAGTTCACTGTTCATAACAACATTGTTTCGCAATTTCAGTGTTTGTTCTTTGTTTATAGAGATCATTTAAAGTCTCTAACTTCTATCCACCTCAGTCGTGGATAAACTGTGACCTTTGGAGAACAAAACCGCAGTAATTAAACAATTTATAACAGAACATAGTGGTTGTAATTATGTATACACAGAACTAGAAATGTGTAACCGTGAGCAGCGATAGAGTAGTGGTTAGCACACTCGATTCTTAGGTTCAATTAAACAGTGGGAGGGAAATTTTCCTGCCACAGTAACGCCCTTAGGATGCATCAATTTGGTACCAGAGTTATAGGACCACATAACCTATTGAGTGCCAATGAAAATACGGCCTAATTCTGTATTCCTTATTACATCTCATGACACGAAGAAGAGTTCCTTTCCATTTTACATATGTGTAACTAACCTCAATCGTTTATTTATGCAACATTTTCATGTTGAATGAAAATCGTGGCATATCCTTTACATGACGTCACCATCAATCACAGTAAACGATTTGTTGATTTTCTAGACACTACTCATACATTAAGTAGTTTGCCACTGCTTTCTGAATGGTGAGTTTTATTTTTACCATTTGTAAAAATCCACGGCAACAAATTTGCTCCCAAATTTCCAGCCGTGGTGTTTGAACCAGGTACTCTTGCGTTGGGATCTAGCTCACTACAGCTAAGTCACAGATGCCCACTTGTTAACATAACATAATCTCACCACCTATACACCACCTCGCTGCCAATGTTTAAAATATTACCAATGCTTTACGGCTGGAAGTGTAACCCACATATTTAGTTTATTGTTATAAAGGAATGTCTATCGCGTGTGTACTTTACAGTAACGGAGCCACTATTTATTGCAAGATTTGTACGTGTGTTTACGGCAAGTCTGAACACCTCTACCTAATTTATATCTTTATAGCTTAGCGTGGGGTAGTATGGACATAAGAATGTATTTCAAAGCTGGTGCTTATTTTACAATGTTCTAAAATTGCAAAGTTCGACACAAATCTGATTCTATTATCTATATGGGACAGAATAATGTACCACCCACCACAATCTCTGTGTCTCTGCTCATGCTTCTCTTTCTCATGCTTTTTCTTATTCTCATCAGTCTGTGTCTTTTGTTCTCTTTTTCTCTTTATCTCACGGTGTCCCCCACTCTCATTCGTTATCTCTCTGTTTGGATCTTTCACTCTTTCTCTGTCCTTATCGCTCTCTCTCTCATTCGTTATCTCTCTGTTTGGATCTCTCACTCTTTCTCTGTCCTTATCGCTCTCTCTCTATCTCTATCTCTCTCATTTATATCATATATGAGAGTCACAGTAAGGTAGTCTAGTGAACTCGCTTCTTAGTCCGGTTCAATTCCCAGTAGGCGTAGCATATTATTCCGACGTAAAGGCTCTCAGGTTAACCCATATTCCGTACCAGGAAAGGAACCGGGAAGTAAAGGCGGTCGTTGACTACATCGCTCATCGTGTGCCGACGGTGATGAACAAACGGATCTAACACCTTATTACCCTATATAATCCTACCTGAGTAGGAGTCTCTGCAGCACTAAGCATGGCAATAAACGCCGTCTGGAGCTGTTGGAGGTTTCTTGGTTTTAAAGGAAGCTCGGGTGCTCCTCCCAATGTACTATAGGAAAAAGAGTGAAAACTCATAATTCCTGGGTTCGAAGAAGATCAACCTATATACCTCGAGGTATGTAAAGGGTTCCTTATTAGCTATATATATATATATATATATATATATATATATATATATATATATATATATATATATATATATATATATATATATATATAAACATATATTAGGTCAGTATTTAGTCACACGTTGAGTGATGTTGCTGCCTTTTCTTCCTAATGCTTTTCTGGTACCCTTATTGAGGCTTGGTCGACGAGAGGTCACAGTTGTACAAACTTCCACCCCACTATCGACATGAACACCACACTACTAAGATGTAAGAGTACTAATCACTACGCTATCGAGACTCTTTATATTATATATCAAGGCTCTTTATATTATATATGTCGCTTGATAATCAGTTTGAGACATTATAATAAATAACATTAACTAAAGAGACCACTGCTTGACTACACATTTTGTAGAGAAACTTTCAGGACACAAATATAAACATCTGGGAAGTACGGTAATTACCCTTATGGTAATCACTGTCAATAAAATAGACCACAAGCAAAGTATAGACTAAATAAAAGCGGATATGTATACATTTATTTTACATTTTAGAATGTGGACGTTAAGAAGGTCAGGGTGGGAACCTTCATGTAACGACGTTTCGCCTGTTCACTTTTGTTATTTCCAAGTATAGATATTGACTCGATAATATGTTATGTTGTATTTCTAAGCCTTACTATGCTGCACTATGCTTCATTTGCTCTGTTGGTGGGCTTCTAACCAGACATATTCATCAGCCTCATCATCTGTTGCATCGACGATTGGCTGTAATGAACCAACATCTCCCGTATCATGCTTTGATGTTGCACTCTGCCAGACTTTAATTTGTCTATCTCTTGATTTGGTCTCTATTTTCTTCTTGCCTGCCCTTCAACTGTTTCCTACAATAATGTTTTGGTCAAAAAATGTCATGTCTCTTTATGTATCCAAAATATTATATTTGTTTGGTTTTATCTTATGTAGTAATTTTATCTTAATTCCTAGTTTTTTAAAAACGTCTTTTGTGCCCTCTCCTCCCCATGAAGTACAACATGTCCTTCTGTATATCCACATCTTACTTACTTACTTACTTAATCCCGTCATGCCTAGTGACACAGGGGGCTTCAGAAAGGACTTTCCATGCTCTCCTGTCCCGTGCAACCTTCAGGACAGAGCCCCACGTCAGAGATGCGGTGTCCAGTTCCTCTTCCATCATGCGCCTCCATGTTGTCCGTGGTCTGCCTTTCTTCTCTTTCCCTCTGGTGTCCAAGTGAGGGCTATCCTTGCAGGCATTTCTTGTCTCATTCTCATAACATGTCCGAGCCATTTCCATCTTCTTTTTGAGTATGTCATTCATTGCCTCTGTCTTGTGTCTTGGAGTAGTTGGTTATTGGATATTTTTACTGGCCAAAAGATTCCCAAGATTCTGCGAAGACAAGAGTGGTGGAAAACTGACAGCCTGCTAGTATCTCCTTTGGTCATCCTCCAACACTCCGATCCGTAGAGCAAAACTCAAAGGATTTAATTCTCTGTTCGAAATACTTGTTTATTATCTATGCCTTTGAACCATACAAATATACCGAGTAAATGTAGCATTTGATGATTCTCATCGTTAGCTTACTTGTTATTTGGTTGGATACTAGAAACTTGCTCATGTCATTGAATTTTGACCATTCTTCTTCACCTTCATCCCTTGACACTAGGGAGAAATAGGTCCGCAACCAAGGCCTTCCAAGCTCGCCTATCCAATGCCATCTTTTCCAGATCTCTCCACTCTCTCCCATTTTCTTGCATTCCATCTCCAACTCCCGTCTCCAGGTGTTCCTGTGTCTTCCCTACCTCTATTGTCCTGGGGTTCCACGAGAGCCTGTATCGTGATGCTGTTAGGGGTTTTTCTCAGTGTGTGTCATATCCATCGCCACTTTTTGCTCCTTATCTCTTGTTCCAACCTCCGTTGTCCCGTTCTACCCCTAGAGTTCCCCTGTTTGTAGTATTTTGAAGATTACTTTTCTTTAAATCTTTTTAACATGTCATCATCTTTAATCTTGTGTCTTAGATATCAGAAATGGTTTATTTATTTTAAGTAGTGTTCCGTGTATTTTATATTTGTTTTATTTTCCTCCTTCCTGCTGATAACATTATTAACTTTCTGAATTTTAATGTACATTTCATATTCTCTACCAGTTTTGTCTAGTTGGTTTGCTTGTAGTTCTTGCTCGATCATAGATATTAGTTGACTACAAATATATATATATATATATATATATATATATATATATATATATATATATATATATATATATATATAAGTGGCGGCTCGTCATTAAGGGCCAGTGGGCCAAGGTCCAACCAAAAATGATGTGTAAAGTGTATTTATTATTTTATAAATTAAAATATAACCTAACCGAAAACCATGATTTTTCCGAAAATTTGTGTCTGGCCCCACCAACTAAAGTGAGCATGAGCCGCCACTGATACATATATATATATATATATATATATATATATATATATATATATATATATATATATATATATATATATAATTTCTGGTATACTCGACTGTTCCTTACTTATGCAAGGTGATCGTCTACTTGACTTATTCCTCCCGTTCTCGTGGAGCATAGAGCCTCAACAGTGGTTCGCCACTTTTCCCGGACTCTAGCTGTTTTCATTATGGCCTCCCAGGATAGTTTAACTTCCCCAGTTCGTCAAGAAGACTCGTCACCAGATCTGTTTAGGTGTCCTCTTTCCATTTTCTGCGGGTTTCCAAGTCCTTGTTTAGGGACATTCGACTGTGTCGTCCGTGGGTATGCCCGATCCATCGACATTTTGTTCTCTTAACCTGGGTCATCATGGGGTTTGTCCTTTTTATTGCCATGTCTGTGTTTGGGAACTCTGCTATACCATCTCAGTCTGAGAATATGCCGAAGACATTCGTTGACAAAGGTCTGAATCGTATTTTGATTTAGCTCATGACTCGTCATGTTTTCCGAGCCATACAACAACACAGATTTCACATTTGAGCTGTATACCCTAGTGGAGATGGCAGAAAATTTAGGTGGTCGTCTAGCATACGTTGAATTTGTCTTGCAGTAGCAAACTATTCTTCTTCTTCTTTCTTATTTCTTCTTTTGTCTTCACACTGTTACCAGTTTGTTGCCCAGTGTCGTGGTTTTCTGTTTTTGTCTTGTGCTGCTCTAGTGGATTGGGCGATAGTTCTTCTTCTCTTTCCCCCATTTACTTCTTTAAAGAAGTGTTGGTGGAGGGAGAGGGGGAATGTAGTGATCTTATGTTTGCTTGTTCTAATGTACTTTGTAGCTGTTTTCATTTCCTAAGGTGTTCTTGATGCTGTTGCTTCATCTTTTGCGCGGTCTTCCTCTTGCTCTGTACTAGTTATGCTTATTCAGTGTGGCTCTCTGGGGAAGACGATGATGTCTCTGTGGGTGTTAGTTATATTTGCTTTTTTGACAGGATTCTGCTATGCCATCTGTGATTATATTAAATAATCTCGTGTTCATAAATCGTTTCATGTTATTATAACTACTGACAACTCTGCGTTGTTAATGTCAGCTTGCTTTAGACGAGAGAACTATATTTTGTAAACGTAAGACACAAGTAACAATCCACGAGATTATCAACTAGACTGACATTCCTTCTCTAAACGTAATTAAAATGACCCGGGGCAACCAAGATTGAGTTGTTATCAAGAACCCTTCGCGTAGTGTCACGGTACAGTGATATTCCAAGATTTTTATTTTTATATGTATAGGGGACTAGTCTAGGAACGTGATTAGTTTTCTTGGCGTATCGACTCCCTGATCTGCCAAGTGATCAATCAATAACTTATCTCTAGAACTCTAACTTAGGCCATTCCTCCCACTGCTACAGGTATATACTAGCCCTTATTGAAAGGATATGCCTTACCGGGAGTTAGTTTCTTGTCCTGCGAATATATAGTGTCAGACTGTAATTGTGTCTTACTTTAGAAGTCTTATGTGTATTTTCATAAGGCCGAAAGTTATACCTTTGACCAAGGTCATATCAAGGCACACGTTCTGGCACCGTATATTGAATTATTCTATTACAGTTTCATGGAAATTCTTAGACAATAAAATGTGTTCTTAGGACGACTAAAAGATCTGTCACAGAAGCATGTCCATGACATTATTTCGTGGCACAAGAGAAACAATATTTTGTTGTGAAAAGGTGATTTCTTGAGAATTGCTTCATAAATATAAATTATTCTTATTTGAGTTATTTGTGTGTATATTTTAATATGAGTTTTTAACTGAAAGTGCTGGGTAAGTCTTGCAGAATATAACTTTCCCTACGCCCTAAAGCTAACATGCCTACTCAAATATGGTGCCGGGCCCGCAAGGGAAGCAAAGAATAGTGCCACTGCGACCTACAAGGCATGTCGTAAGA
Source organism: Arion vulgaris (assembly GCA_020796225.1). Taxonomy (NCBI): domain Eukaryota; kingdom Metazoa; phylum Mollusca; class Gastropoda; order Stylommatophora; family Arionidae; genus Arion; species Arion vulgaris. Next base: position 11,957 of record JADZMA010001036.1, read on the forward strand.
GATGACTGATGTACGACCTAGGGAAGCTACCTAGTAAATAAAAAGCATTGCAGAAATCGGATGTGCTGGCCTACTGTAGACGGGAAAATTGCACAGCATTCAATCGTTTTAGACTCAGATCACATACAAATCACACAGAGTGGTCGATATGGAGCGTTTGAAGAAGAAATATAAAAATACTTACAATAATTAAACGTCACATAAAATTGTATAATCAAATATTTAACCGCTCTTCTTTGTTCCAAGATCGTTGCTATCGTTGAAACGAAGTTTGCTGGGAAAAGATTCAGAATTTTGTTGCTGTCAATAGCTATACATTCTGACATACGTGTGTACGTTTTGGTGTTTTCTCTTCAACCCTCCCCATCCCTTACAGCAATGTTTTCCTCTTGGCTGCATAACTTACACAGTTTATAGTAGTATACTTTTGTACATAGTTGTGTTTTCTTGTTCAACATATTTTATACAAAAATCTCTACAACGAATTTTTAATGATACAACATTCTATGGCATTCTATTGTGTGGCTCCGTTCCTTGACGAAGACATCTTGATGGAAACATCGGCCTAATTTTATTACTGCACTTGTGTAAAACAGTTTCTAGTTTACATACTGTACTATAAATGAAGAGATCGGTTAAGAAATGAAAACATCAGTGAAAAAGTGGGTACACAATCAATACTAAACTTCATCAAGAAACAACAAATAAATTTGTTCGGCCACATAAGCAGATAACCAACAGACAGTGCTCATCGAATGACAATGCAAGAGGCACCCCAGGATTAGGGAGATGGCTCTAATCCCCTGCTCTCACCTCCAAGTGATGACCCTGGTAACAGACGGTAGTTCCGGTCTGGCTAAGAGGACAGGTGGGAGAGCGACTCTGGGACAAGTAGAGATGCAAAGTTAGTCATGCTTGATGGGATCCGCTCGCAACATAGATGAGCGAACTCCCAGAGTGACTATTAATGCTCGCCTCACCCGGCCGATGGGAAAGATAGAAGGATACATGTGAAACCTCGCAGAGCGAACTCGGAGCCCGCGCATTCTCTTCTTGAGTCTCATCTCTTGAGCCGATGAGTATGCTGTGAGATGAATTGGGCCGCACGTTGGTCCTCATAGGTCAAAAGGCTAGCCTTTTCAAAACGAATCAAAAACCCTCGAAGGGACGTTGACCCGCGTGTGGCGAAAATTCGGAGCCGCGCATGTTCTCTCTGAGCCCTCTCAAGAGCCGATGAGTATGCTGGTGCCGAGTTGAACTGCAAACTGGGCTGCATAGGTCAAAGCACTGGCCCATCCCAGAGATGGGGGCACGACCCAAAACGATCGAAGAGACGTTGACCCGCGTGTGGCGAAATTCGGAGCCCAGGCATGCTTTCTTTAGCCACTACTCTAGAGCCGATGAGTAGCAGGAGTCGAGTTGAGTTGACGTGGGCATCATGGGCCGAAACTCGGTTTTCCCCCTCGAAGTCGGACAAGCCCAGTGGGAATTGACGGAAATGGTGAGGTAGGCGCCAGTGCAGAGGGACCACATGGGACGAAACCCATGATCCCATCTCATGGGTGGGGACGGTTAGTCACACATGGTGACAGCCCAGGCAAATGTGAGCACGACACCGAACACACGAAAAATGTCGGCACGGCAAGCGCGGAAAGCGAGGCAAGCACTGCAGCGGCGAGCATGGCAGGCAAGAGGGTGTACGTCCCACCTACATGAGCAGAACAAGGGAAAGCCAAGCAGAGGAAAAACCAGTGCAACGGCAAGCGCGACAAGCACGGCAAGCGCGGAAAGCGAGGCAAGCACTGCAGAGGCGAGCATGGCAGGCAAGAGGGTGTGCGTCCCACCCAATATGTAAAAACTGGAAAACTCAGCAGAGGTAAACCCATTGCGCGTTTCCGCTCGCAGGAACTACTGCTGCCTTGTAGTTTGATTGGGGACAATCAAAGACTAGCGGTGCAAACCGTACACAAACCTGAACAGGCGGGAAACCAAGGTGTTCATTAAAACGACTGGTTTTGCTGGGCAGATGGCGCTCATAAGCCCGGGAGGGCAGGCTGTCTAAGGGTCGCTGCCCTAAAAGAAAATGGCAACCCGCTGCCGTGTGGGTTTTCGGCTGGGGACAACCAAAGACTAGCGGAAAGCGTACCGCACACAACGCTGGCTGAAATCAAACACCCCACCCAAGGATAAGCAACTGTACTCCAATAGGTGCTGAAGGATGGTGTACGTACATTACGTTCTGATGTTTGGCTGCTTATATATCACAATAGAATGATAAAATGGCTTTAGAACGATCGAAAGAAGAAGAAGAAATGACAATGCTACAGAGTTCGGTGATCTCGGTGCTAAGTTCGTGCACTGCCGCCGAGACTTTCCTGTGTAAGAAAATCGAGCACACATGGTTACTCACCGAAGTGCAATGATGTTGGCCTTATCAACCAATCCTTCAATCAATCAATCAATCAATCCAGCCGTGTGGTGCCAGGGCCCGCGAGGGAAACAAAGAACAGTACCACTGCGACCTAAAAGGCATGTCGTAAGAGGCTTCTGATGTAGACCTAGGAAGCTACCTTAGTAAAAAAGCATCGTAGAAATCGATGTGCTTGCCTACTTGTAGCCATAACTGGGACAACTGTACACTTCCTAGATTCAGATTACATACAAATCACACAGAGGGGTTAATAAATGGTCGATATGGAGCTCTCGAAGAAGTAGCAATCAATCAAAACCTGTACAATTTGTTTTTATCCATACCGTTACGTTTTGTTTCAATTACATACTTTCACATTTGCCTTATTTGACACTTCTTTACACTTTTTTATTTAATACATATCTTTACATTGTTTTGTGTACATGTTTACACTATTCCAGTAAACATAATGTGAATACTTTTTTTTTTATTGTTAAATTTGTGTCCTTCCTGTTTTTCAAGGGGATTGGTATTCATTAAGTCTGTAATGTGATCTGATTTTTGAGAGAAAAATTGCTTATTTCATGATGTTTTGTACGTGTCCCTATAATCTTTCCATTATTCGATTTTAAACAAAATATTATTCTGAAGGAACAGAATGAAAAAAAGTAATTATCGTGTGTGGGGGTAACATATGTAAATGAGGGGATTTAGCGTAGATATATATACATATTCATATAATCCCAGAAGATTTGTCACATATAGACACGTGTTTATTTGTTGATGTAGAAAGATTATATGTGGAATCCGCCTTTGTGGAATTATAATAAATGATTGAGAAGTTGAAGTTGTATTTGTAACAGATGATTGTGTAATGTCGAAGAAATAGATCTGTTATAATTCCTGATATTGAATACGAAATATGGATATCAAGAAATGGAAGAGAGAAAGAGAGAGAGAGATGGAGCGAAACATTTGGTGGAAGAAAAAAATGGGTAAAGTGAGAGACCGAAAGTGGAGGAAGACAAAAGAAATGAGAAGATGAATGATGTAAGACCAGGAGGGAGATAAATGAAGTGTGAGAGAGAAATGGCGATAGAGTAAGACATATATATATATATATCGAGAGAGAGAGAGAGAGGGAGAGAGAAATAGCAAAAACAATGGGAGAAAAGTTAAGTGAGAGATAGAGAGAAAAGTAGACAGGGAAAGAGAAAGAGGAGACGAAAGAGGGAGAGAGAGAGAGTGAGAGAGTGAGAGAGCTAGAGAAATGAATGGAGAAAGGTAGTGAGATATAGAGAGAAAAAAAATAATGAGAACGAAATAAGAAGATACATATGAAAAAGATAGAAAAGGAACGAGAGAGAGACAGAGAGAGAGAGAGAGAGGACTAGAGAAATTAATGGAGAAAGGGCGTAAGATACAGAGAAAAAGAATAATTAGAATCAAAATAAGAAGATAAATATGAAAAGGTAGGAAGAAGGAGAGAAAGAGATAGACAAAGATAGAGAGAGAGAGAGAGAGGAGTAGATTATTTCTGGTGCATTTAGAAACAGTTCTATTACCATACAGGTACGATATCAATACCGTTATTTACATTATCATACGCTAACCTTAAGTTATAGTGTTAGATTACACCGCTCTATTCTCTTCTATTCTTGACAACAAGAGGGGCTCTTTTGTTAAATTTGACACGAGCTATGATTTAGAGTTCGCTTACGTTATTGGAATGTGATATTTGACTTCTATAACTGTTACTGTCTCTCGGCATATTCATTGTACAGTATCATATGGGGCAGTGTGATAACCACAGAGAACATGTGTTTTATGTTATATGCCAAACGTGTGTTGCCGGAGCTCGCAAGGGGAGCAAAGAATAGTAACACTGCGACCTACAAGAAATGCCGAGAGGCGACTGAGGTAGGGCAGAGCCAACTATAAACTTATGGGCCTTCGGACTCAGGTAAATTATGAAATCAGATCACAACTACACCACGTGACCTCGCATTCCAGTATTGGTGTATATAGACGAATTCATTTTAAAATCAGCACAAAATGCTAAATCGAAGTTATATTATGCAACAAGTTAAGTTTAACAATATGGAATATCACTATTACGAATATTTTTCACCAATAAATAACCATAGACTCACAAAATTGAGTAAAATTGCAAACAGATTGCAGTGTTCTATCAAACATATATTTATTCCAGCCCCCCAACTTAAACTAGGTCAGGGGTTTCTCCGTCAGTTATCAGGCCCAGTTAGAGTTGGCTGTGCGTAAGGGCGTAGGGAAGCTATCCTAGTAAATAAAAAGAGTCACAGAAATCGGATGTGCTGGCCTACTTGTAGACGCATAACTGGCATAACGTACAATCGTTTTTAGGCTCAGATCACATACGAATAACAAAGAGTGATTTAACAAGTGGTCGATATGGAGCGTTCGAAGAAGAAGAGAAGACCTGCACTGTCCAACGTTTTTTAAATAATGGGGCACATTTAACTGATGGCTGTGGTTGCGCGGGCACCATGTGACGATTGCATTACTACTACTACTAATAAAAACAAGAGTAAGTTAATATAGTTAAGATGCAGATACTCTCTCCAGTGAAAATTAAAGGGTGGGACTAACGGACAGCAGAAGGGTTACAAAACAAAACAAAATTGCAAAGGCGGGAATATCGAGCTCACTGCCGCTTAATATATTATTTTGTTATGCTAATACCAGTGGCGGCCAAGTTTTGTTGGTGGGGCCAGGCATATTTGTGTGTGGAAAATCATTGTATTGGCTTAGGTTATAATTTAATTTATACACGTTACACATTATTTATGGTGGGGCTCGGCCCCACTGGCCCTTACTGACGAGCAGTCACTGATAATACGCAAACAAAACAACATAATTTTGTGTGCGAAGAGAAATAAAATTCAGACAAGTAAAGTATTTTGGGCACATAAAAGGCATGACACCATGATAAAACATTTACTAGAGGGGAAAGTTGAGGGAGAAGAGCAAGAGGAAGACCGAGAGATAAGTGGGAGGGAAACTTAAGAAATGGACAGGTTACAGTCTGGCAGTGGCAACACCAAGGCGAAAGACAGAGGATGCTGGAGATTCATTGCAGCCTTCGATGTGGAGACGGCACCTGATGATGATGATGAATCGATAATACGAATGTTGTACTTGCCGCCTGCCCAGCCTGTTCGTAGTTCGTTGGACGACGGGTGATAAACCTCTGTGAGGTGGTTCAATTCCCGGGCTAGCAGAAACCACAGGTTCTCCAGATTTACGTTGTTCGTGGCACCGAACCGAAGGGTCATGATGTCCATGGCACCGAGCCGAAGAGCTGAAAGCTCAAGTGCTTCGGATCGAAAAAAGAACGGAACACTTAGAAAATCGATATTTTGACCAAACTATATATTTTTACAGAGCTAAACCCTTTAAGCTACAGACGCCAAATTATGTACTACATATGTCTTCTTCATTGCGTTCGTTCTTTACGATCAATTTTAATCACTCTTTGATATGTTTGATCTTTGCCAAGAACGTGTATACGTTGAAAAATTGGTTTGGTAGGCCCCTAAACGCATAAACGTTTGGGACATGTGCATCCGATTTCAGCCAAACCTCCTTAGTCGCCTCTTGACATGCGGCAGGTAACAGTGGTTCTATTCTTTACACCCCAAATTTGGGCCCGGTAACCACTGGGCGATACTACATATGTGATATGGTGGTTCTAAACGGAGAGCAAATAACATTATACCAAAGTACACCACTTAAACATAAAACAAGTCGTGAAAGCGTGCTACGTAAGATTATTGACTGGGTAAGTCAAATCGCTTTAAATCGATAAAAGACCATTACGACAAGAGCTTTATAAAGTATGTGAAAGAAAATTCTTTCTGCAGTTGTTCTTGAAGAACAATTTGTTTTTGAAGAACAATGTTATTGAAAAAAGCACCACCCGTATGTTGCCGGGGCTGCAAGGAGTAAAGAATAGTAACACTTCGACCTACAAAGCATGTTGTAAGAGGTAACTGAGATAGGGGTCTAGGGAAGCTACCTTAGTAAATAAAAAGCGTCGCAGAAATTAGGTGTGCTGCCACTTGCAGCCGCATAACTGGCACAACGTACAATCGCTCTTAGACTTAGATCACATACAAATCACAAAGAGTGGTTTAATAAATGGTCGATATGGAGCGCTCAAAGAGGAGGAAGAAGAAGAAAAGAGAGCAATTGACCAGTAATTAATGAAATATGTTTTGTAAACTGAAGCCTGTATATATTCATTCTGTATTATCAAATGTTACATTTTAAGCTGCTATATTAGGATCGTGGAACTTCTTCTTTCTCGAATCCTGTATGCCTCAGCGTCAGGTCAGGAAGAGATTTCAAAACGGGCCCTAGTATGCGCTTCGTAGATAGTCTCTTCGTCGCCTCTGTTATCTCTGGAGGTCCATCTTTGCGTGTCCGGCCTTTTGCTTTTGTACCCATTGTATCGGAGCAGCATTGCTCTTTGGGGTGCAATGTCTGATGGTAATCTGCTTACGTGGCCGAACCATTTAATTTGTTGTTTCTGATGAAGTCTAGTACTGATGTTGTACCCACTTTTTCCTGATGTCTTCATTTCTCAACCGGTCTCTTCTTGTTACACCCACATTATGCGTAGACACTTCATCTCTGTTGTGACTAGTTTTCTGTTTGTTGTCAGCGTCCAGGTTTGGCACTGGTAACATAATGTGGGGAGAAATATTGTGTTGAACATTGCTCTTTTTGTGTTCATGGTGACGTGTTTGCATCTTAAAATTGGCGCCATTTTCCCTATCATTTGATTTGATTTGATCGTGGAACGGATTAACGTAATGGGCAAACGTTCACCTACCAACTCGTATACAAGAGAGTTGTGGGTTTACTTCCACACTTGGTACTATTAAAGTGTCACTGAAATGCTTTGAAATAGGTACCACGTGCTGGAATCCCTGGAGCAAGATTGCAAACAACACAAGAGGAACTCGATACTGGAATCGTCGTGCCGTTGAGGCACAGAGAAAACTAGCTGCGCGAAAAGACAGAACACACAACACTCTCATGTCTAACCTTGTTCATGGTAGGGATTGTGTTCAAGGATTGGATTATACAGTCACCTCCGCACACACAGAGATGCAGCAGCAGACGTCTGAGGCTGGTGTCATCATCGCTTACGATAGACGGCTATTATTATGACGTTACTCACGCGAGGAAAGGATTAACCTCCGACCTCCTGTACACTAAGGTCTAGAAATATAAGAGAAGTAGTTTTCAAACACTAAGGTCTGACAAGTAAAAAGTAAAGTAAAGAACCTTTCATACTGCGTATATAGGTCAATACAGTGTTAGCCTGTATTTTCATTGACCGTCGACACACAATGTGATGGTCAGCATCACGCCGCCGCCTTTACTTCTAGAGTAGGTCTGGCCCAGTGAGCTGGGTCGACCTGAGAGCTGTCGTGGTCGGGAAAATTCCACGCGCATTGCGGAGCTGAACCCAGACCACCAGCCTTGCGAAGCGAGTTCACTAACAACTACGCTTACAGCGGCTCTCAAGGTCTGACAAGACTACGGGAAATTTTATTTTATGTCTATTGTCTTTCCCCAGGTAGATGATGGAATTGATTGTCCGCTCTTGTCGTTAAGCTTATGTGGGAGCTTTAATTTGCGTTCCAGAGTCAGATGAATCGCCCTTGTTGTGTAATATCTGTTTATAAAGATGTTTCTAAAGATGTTTCTAAAGATATTTCATAGATGTTTCTAAAGATGTTTAAAGATGTTTCAAAGATGTTTAAAGATTCGTGTTTCCGTAGACGTCACTGTTATCTATAGAAAATGTAAAATCAATACTTTATGTCAAGTGGTTGATTTTATATCGGTCGGTAAAGATGTTCACGAATTTTGAAACCAACTATAATAGAAATTCTTTACACAATGCTATTTTGTTCATGTCTTATACGTGAAATCTAATACTTTCCTTCTTCTAATACTGTTTTGATTCTGGACACGACTTTGCTAGCGCATTTCCGCCATGTTTGGATGGTATTTTCCGATTTCGTTTACCGAGCTACTGAGTTAGTGCTTGAGCAACGCTGTGAGTTATGAATGTTACATGGAATGATTTTTGCTGTGTCAACCGTGCTTTTTTTGTGATTGCGGGTATTCAGAAAATGTCGGACAGTGGTTATGACGAACCAACTCGATCTGTCGTATACAGTGTTTTGCGAGTGCAGAAAGCTGGATTTTGTCGTAATTGATGTTCCTTCCATGAACTGCAATTCAAGATGAACAGTTTTGTGTTGACACTTTAGCGATGGCCATATGCATTTATGCGGTTCTGGTTGCTTTTTGTGGCGGTACGGCTTTTCATTGTGAATTAGTTCACGACACAGGAGACAGCTGTTAGCATTCGTTGGCACAGGAACGGAGCAATTGGGTGACTGTTGCAGAAATTTGAACCGTACATATGAACTATGATCCGTGTTTATTTAGTGTGGACTTGATATTGTCTATCCATCTTTTTCTTGGTCTTCCATTGGCTCCAGTACCTGATCTCTTTTTATTGTATGCTGTTAATGTTGGTTGCTGTTTATATTCTCATCAAATGTCCAAACCACTGCATTTGTTTATCTTTCAATGTATTCGGTGCATGAAGTTATGCCCATTCTGTTTCTGATATCCTCCTTTCGTAGTCTATCTTTCCTAATGAATCCTACCGCCTTCCTCAAGCATTTCATTTTATACGTGGTGTATTTCATTTTATACGTGGTGTATTTCATTTTATACGTGATTTATTTCATGAGTGTATTTTATATATTAAGATCAGAAGAGATATAGATCACTATTTCTTGAACTTTTCAGATTATCACTGAATGCATAACTTCAAAGTTGTCTTTTATCAAGCAAGAAATGTCACTTTGATTCATATCGCTGCAGAGCATAGGTTCCCAAAGTGGGCGGTACCGACTCCCAGTGGGCGCTGAAGCCTTCTAGGAGGGCGATAGTGGGTTCAGAAGCATTTGGGGTTTGGTGGGGGGACGTTCAGGCGTTTAGGGGTTGATGGTTCTTAAAGAAGAAATTAATAATATCTATTTTTAAATAAATAATTTTCGTGATTTTGCGATTGAATAATCTTTTAAAAGTTGAATTCTGCATTTTAATTCATCTTATGCCCGTCTTACATCGATTCATTTTTGCCACTAATTTTCTATTTCATGAATATAATCATTTGAGAATTGACCATGTATGATAGAAATATATATCAATTTTCTATATCAAAGAGAAAATAGAGTATGTATATATGTGTGTGGGGGCGGGCGTAGGCAAACTGTTATAATGGGGGCGTTACAAAGTTTATTTCGTGCAAAGTGGACGGTGGGCCGAAAAAGTTTGGGAACTTATGCTATAAAGCATATAGTAAATATAACATAGCGTAGAGAGATGATACGATATACAAGGTTGTCTCTGCAACGATATATAACCACTCTTCGTCTATGTATGTATTTATTAGTACGACTACGTTTCCCACGATAAATAAAAGACATGAACTCAAGTTTTATAAACAGTTAACACGTTTAGACTTGAATATTTGTTTGTTTTATAACTAAACAAACCACTGGCAACCGAACAGAACGAAGCACTCACAAGTAAAGTAACACGTTTTCACATTGTGTGCCGGTATATTGGGAATATATGCTAGGTAGGCGTGTTTTTTTATTGACAATAGCGCACGATGAGTGATGTGATAATATCAAGGCATATACTTCCCAATGTTTCTCTGATGCCAAATTGAGGCCGGGTTGACCCACAACGTTAGCTGTAAGAACAGTCCCACCCCAACTGTTGATTTTATCCGATACCCCACCTCACCCTGTCTAGGAAGTAGTGTACTTGCTACTGTGTAATCAGACTCTCTAGACTCATGGCACTCTTACAAAAGTAATGAACTTAGAATGTCAGGTACATAGCCGAGTCACTATCTCCTAGGCCACAGACGCAACTCATAACATCACATTGATGATTTCAGTGAATGTCTGAACAAAATTAGACCGTTAATTTCAAACAAATTTGTGACTTTCTGAATTTCCTAAATAAATGATGACTTTCTGGAATTTCTGAACAAAATGATGACTTTCGTGAATTACAGTACACAATGATGACTTTCGTGAATTCTTGAACAAATGGATGACTTCTGTGAGTTCTTTAACAAAATGATGACTTATGTGAACTTAATGAAATGACGTTATGACTTCGAAACAATGTCATGATACTTTGAGCAAAAGTTGATAAAATATTTGCCTTTTAAGATGAAAGAATGTTCTCCAAGAATTCTTCAGTCATTCTTGGACTTGGCTCAGAATCTTCACTTCAGAAAGTTATAACGGTGACCTCCTCCATGGCTCTTTGTGGTTGTCTGGCTGCAGTGGTGACAAACTGGTATTTTTAAAGTTTTCCCAAAGCCTGAAGTGCTGTCTGCTGTGTCAAGATGTCGCATGCTCTTCTGAGCATCGGATTACTTCTGGTATCTTGTCATGTGGATCGAGCGAATGTCACAATTTGCAGAGCTGGAGGTTATCTTTCTATCTGTCTGTCTGTTCGTCAGTCAGTCTGTCTGTATCTATCAATCCATCCATCCACCCATCAATCCATCCATCCATTTAGCATCTATTCGCCATCCATCCATCCAGTAAATTATCCAGCTATCCATCCATCCATCAATCCATCTGTCGATCTGCCTGTGTGATCTGATCTTGTCTGACCTGGTCTGGCCTTGTCTCCTACCCACCTACCCACCACCTACCCACCTACCTACCCACCTACCACCTACCTACCTACCCACCACCTACCTACCACCACCACCTACCACCTACCTACCCTCCACTCCACCACCCACCTACCCACCTACCCACCTACCCACCCACCCTACCTACCTCACATTTTATCAACTATCTTATCTTGTTATGATTGATGAATTAATACACATACATGCATAACACTGCATTGATTACTGAATTCAAACACACATAATGCTACATTGATTACTGAAATCATACACGCGTAATGCTTACATTGATTACTGAATTCATACACGCGTAATGCTTATATTGATTACTGAAATCATACACGCATAATATTTATATTGATTACTGAAATCATACACTGCATAGCTACATTGATTACTGAAATCGTACACAACACACATAATGCTTACATTGATTACTGAATTCATACACGCGTAATGCTTATATTGATTACTGAAATCATACACGCATAATATTTATATTGATTACTGAAATCATACACGCATAATGCTTACATTGATTACTGAAATCGTACACAAACACACATAATGCTTACATTGATTACTGAATTCATACACGCGTAATGCTTATATTGATTACTGAAATCATACACGCATAATGTTTATATTGATTACTGAAATCATACACGCATAATGCTTACATTGATTACTGAAATCGTACACAAACATACATAATGCTTACATTGATTACTGAATTCATACACGCGTAATGCTTATATTGATTACTGAAATCATACACGCATAATGCTTATATTGATTACTGAAATCATACACGCATAATGCTTACATTGATTACTGAATTCATACACATAATGCTTACATTGATTACTGAAATCCTACACACATAATGCTTACATTGATTACTGAATTCATACACATAATGCTTACATTGATTACTGAAATCGTACACAAACACACATAATGCTTACATTGATTACTGAAATCATACACACATAATGCTTACATTGATTACTGAAATCATACACACATAATGCTTACATTGATTCAAATCATACGCATAATGCTTATATTGATTACTGAAATCATACACGCATAATGCTTACATTGATTACTGAATTCATACACATAATGCTTACATTGATTACTGAAATCCTACACACATAATGCTTACATTGATTACTGAATTCATACACATAATGCTTACATTGATTACGAAATCGTACAAAACACATAATGCTTACATTGATTACTGAAATCATACACACATAATGCTTACATTGATTACTGAAATCATACACACATAATGCTTACATTGATTGCTGAATTTATATACAAACACACATAGTTACATTGATTACTAAATTCATACACACATAATTCTTACATTGATTACTGAAATCATACACGCATAATGCTTACATTGATTACTAATTCGTACAAACACGCATAACAGTTGCATTGATTTAATTCATACACTTATAAAACTGACATTGTTGATGAATTCATACAGGCTTCTTCATTACCTGGATCTGGACATTGTGTTCTCCTGGCTCTAACGGCATCACACTTATTCTTGTACAGAATCCAACCAAGATGTCGCAGCTGTCCACTTTCAGGTAATTTTATTATAAACTAGAATTGATTGACTGATTGATAGGACCATCTAAAACTTGGTGAGTAATGTGTGTTCCGATATATTTCTTAAAAGAAAGATCTCAGCTAGTGCACGAACCCCACGATAAAGGTCCGATGTAATTTGAAGTTGGTAAGATATTTTGTAGGAATTTAATATTTAATCTTTTCTAATGAATTTTGCCTGGCAGCGGCTTTCCAGCCTGATCTTCTCGATTTTGAACAGCCAATGGTTTGTGTGCTCAAATTGAACACGGGAAAACGTTTTATTGCCCTCACCGGCTATCTCTGTCCCAGACAAGACAAGCTATTCGGGAAAACTGCAAATATCAGCTTGCTGTCAACAAAATGAACTGGTCTTCAGGATACCAGTACTGTGGCATACCAGGAAACGAAAAGGTTTGAAACAAATCGAAAGAGCTGGGGACCCTTTAACACAACCCCACCAACACAAAGTTTACAGAAAAGACTCTCCTGAAACAATCCAGGAAAATGATCTGATCTGGAGAAAAACAAATGAATGATACAACCTAGAAGACAGTTAAAAACTAAACAGAAAGCACAGACTACAGTCTTCAGACTTAGAACGGGACACTGCAGTCTCAGAGCAACCCCCACAGAATGGGTCTCAGGGACTGGCTGCCTGCCCTGTGGAGCACCAAAGAGTCCCCAGAGCACATCCTGCAAGACTGCCCATTGGGGAGTAGTTTGGGGATCTGGCCAACAGAAACAACACTACAAGACAATCTGGTTCTCTATCAGCAAATATAAATTCATATAATTTAATAGGACTTTCTTGTGACTAAAGTAAATATTATCTGTTTATCGTTCTGTTTACTTTTATGTCAATATATTTGTAATACATTTGTAATGCATTTATTTTCCAGTAAGCCAATGTGACTTCACTTTATAATATACAATAACAAGCAGTGTTTTATTTGATTGATCTATCAGATGGAACTTTCCTTGTTTGATGATTCCACCAAAATTATGACGTTTGTGTTGAGCTCTACCTGTATCATCTTAGAGTATTTTGACACCACATCACCGTATTCATTTTCTTTTTCCCGTCAGGGTATGTATCATTCTCTTACTTCTCATAGTCAAATTGCTTTTAAAACGAACAAACTGTGCATCACTGAGACATCATTAAAGGACACAAATTGAGGTGGATTGATCATGCGAACAGGGAAAGAAAGCTTGCACGTTTAAATGAAATATGGAAAAAAACTGTGGAGAAATATTTGAAAGATTTGCCTGACCATGGAAAAATTAGTAGAATAGAGTACAATTAGTGGAACCCGGAAGTCTGCGAGCGAGGGGTCAAGCATTCGGAGATCACATCTCAAGACAAACTTTGCCACCTGGACATGCCTGGGAAAAAA
>JADZMA010001037.1:0-26166 GCA_020796225.1 Arion vulgaris
TACATCAGATTGGTTTGACATAAGGCAGGGAGTCAGAAGAAAGCTGCCTTGTCTGTTTATATATGCAGAAAATATGTGAGGGAATGTAGGAAGATAGTGGAAGAAGAACAATACCATCCTTTTATAATCCAGGAAAGAATATCTGAACTATGATGCGGCTGAACGATAAGAGACGTGTTCAAGTAGAACCGGATGCCTGAGGCAGAGTAGAAGTGTGTTTAATCAGTGAGCCACGGGAACCATTAGTGTATACTCTTCGACATCTGTTGAGGAGACTGAGAGCCTATGGGTCTGCCCGGAGTGCAATGATGTCAGTTTAGTAACCAATAATCAATGCTGAAGATATAGTATTACTCTCAACTTCAGGCAAAAAGAATTGAGAAATTGCAAATGGAAATACAAGAGAAACAGAATCTTTATCTCCAATGGAAGAAACAGAATCTTTATCTGTGGAAGAGAAGCAGAATCTTTGTTCTCAATGGAGAAACAAGTCTTTGTCTCGTGGAAGAAACAGAATCTTTATCTCAATGGAAGAAGAAACAGAATCTTATCTCAATGGAAGAAGCAGAATCTTTATCTCAATGGAAGAAGGAAACAGAATCTTTATCTCAATGGAAGAAACAGAATCTTTTATCTCAATGGAAGAGAAACAGAATCTTTATCTCAATGGAAGAGAAACATAATCTTTATCTCAATGGAAGAGAAGCAGAATCTTTTATCTCAATGGAGAAAAACAGATCTTATCTCAATGGAAGAAACAGAATCTTACTATCTCAATGGAAGAGAAACAGAATCTTTATCTCAATGGAAGAGAAACAGAATCTTTATCTCAATGGAAGAGAAACAAAAATATTGGCAAAGCAGATTCAACAAGTAAAAATATAGCATATGTTTATTAACTGTGAAAAAAGCCCAGAAAATGTGAACAGTTTTAAATATCTCGGTTCTACTAACAAAAAAGAGACAGAAATAGAAAATGTGAACAGTTTTAAATATCTCAGTTCTGCTAACAAAGAGATGGAAATTTGATCAGAAGTTTGATTTAGAAAGAAAAACAAGCATGCCCTTGCAAAGAATTAAACAACTAAAACATTATGGAATGGAACTGATAAAAAACAAGATCAGAATACTAAGAGTATGCATATTCCCAGTGGCAATGTATAGATGTGAAGAATTGACAAACAGTGAAAAACATATGGGTGCTTTGGAAATATAGGAGTGTTATAGAAGAGTTCTCCGTATATCTTGAACAGAGAAGAGAACAGATAGATCTATCCAGAAAGAACTCACAATCAAAGAAAACTGGCTGATGCCACAAAAAGTAATAGAGAAAATTGAAGTATTCTAGACACATAAAAAGACAGAAGTCTTGGAGATGACCACATTGGAAGGTCATCCGGCAAAGAGAATAAGAGGAAGACCACGTAGATGGTGGACTCATGATGTAACTGTTTATTTGAACATGATGGCTGCAGAGGCGGGACATCAGGCTTATGAAGAGAAATTCGAAGGATTGTTAGGGTGTAAAAGTCTTCTCATACAAGCTATGCAATGATGATGATGACTAATTAATAATTATAGAGTATTAACATATCTACAAAATGATGAACCTGAAATAAATACATATTTCACTTAATTTGATATATTTTGTCTTTTTCGTTTTACTCTTCCAATTGTAGAGTGTTTGGTGACAACCTCAAGGTTTTCGCTTTCTCTCTTGTCTTTCATCTCATACATAGGTCTCTTTTCTCTCTTGTCTTTCATCTCCCTTTTGTGAGGTCTCTTTTCTCTCTTGTCTTTCAGCTCCTTACATAGGTCTCTTTTTAAAGACTCTGCGCCCTTGCTATACTCCTTCCACACAACACTGTCATCAGTTAGTTTTCCCATGTGCTGGGACTTATAGAGCTAGTTTTCCCATGTGCTGGGACTTATAAATAGTTTTCCCATGTGCTGGGACTTATAGAGCTAGTTTTCCATGTGCTGGGACTTATAGAGCTAGTTTTTCCCATGTGCTGGGACCTATAGAAAAGTTCTTCATTTGTATAAGTGGTGACTTGTATACATCTTTAAATCTGAGCAGGGGTCTGCCTGAACATCTTCTTCTCCTCCGAAAGTTCACAGAACATTTGGTTTGGTATGCGACAAGTTTCCATTCTTCTCACATGCCCTAACCATCTTAGTCGTCACCAATTATGAAGCCCAGATAACTGAATAAATATGAGGTATACTTAGTATGCGTGTTTTCCATTATATATATGAACCTGGTAAGTCATTCAATCTGTTGATCACCTCTTGGCCATTTAATACACAGCTTTTATACCAGCCCATACCATCTGACTAAAGGCTCATGTGCATGTTTGCCACTTTTTCCATTAGTAAGGACTTTCCTGATGAAATGAAAATCGTGGCATATCCTTTATAGGACGTAGCCATCAACCTGATAAACGAGTCTGGGTGGATTCTAGGCACCACTTATACGTTCAGTAGTTGTGTTGCTTTCTGAACGGTGAGTCTATTTTGCTTTTGTAAATCCCACAGAAACGAATTACTGCTCAAACGTGCACACCGTAGAGTTTGAACCAGGTACCTTGGGTTTGTGATCGAAACACCGTTTGGCTGGGCAACAAGGATAACCAACTTTTAATCCATTTCGATAAGCAACTTTTTAATCTATTTCGATAAGTAACATTTAATCCATTTTTAGATAGTGTATCGGTTTTGTCGCCATAAAAACAAATCGGAGTTTAACTCTGCGTTTTCCCTTCAATGAAGAGGAACTTTAGATACGACAGAGGCAGCCAGAAACAAAACAAGACAGCTACACAAAGTGCATGGAAACAAAATAAGACAGTCACATAAGTGCAGGGGAAACAAAGCAAGACAGTCACACAAAGTGCATGAAGCAAAAGCAAGACAGCTACAAAGTGCATGGAAACAAAGCAAGACAGCTACACAAAGTGCATGGAAATAAACAAGACAATACACAAAGTGCAGGAAACAAAGCAGAACAGTCACACAAAGGTGCAGAAACAAAGCAAGACAGCTACACAGTGCATGTGGAAACAAAAGCAAGACAGCTACAAAGTGCAGGGGAAACAAAGCAAGACAGTCACACAAAGTGCAGGGAAACAAAAGCAGAACCAGTCACACAGTGCATGGAAACAACAAAACAGTCACACAAAGTGCACATGGAAACAAAGCAAGACAGCTACACAAAGTGCATAGAAACAAAGCAGGAACCTTACCACAAAGTGCGCTGGAAACAAAGCAAGACAGCTACACAAAGTGCGGAAACAAAGCAAGACAGCTACACAAGTGCGGAAACAAAGCAGAACAGCTACAAAGTGCAGGGAAACAAAACAAGACAGCTACACAAAGTGCATGGAAACCAAAGCAAGACAGCTACACAAAGTGCAGGAAACAAAGCAAGACAGTCACACAAAAGTGCATGGAAACAAAGCAAGACAGCTACAAAAATTGCAGGGGAAACAAAACAAGACAGTCACACAAAGTGCATGGAAACAAAGCAGAACAGTCACACAAAGTGCATGGAAAACAAAGCAAGACAGCTACACAAAGTGCATGGAAACAAAGCAAGACAATACACAAAGTGCATGGAAACAGTAGAGACAGTCACACAAAAGTACAAAAACACAATTTTATTGCTTGTATTCTGAGAACCACACCACCTCATTAGTAGTAAGTATTTCGACCAGATTTTTTGCAAGCTTTCCTGTATCAACGCACAAGACAAGATGTTTATATCAGTCATGTAGACATGGTCAGTCAGTCAGGTCACTTTACACATTTATATTTGCTTTCTAGGTAGTGAACGTACAAACAAAGTACTATAGTTTTGCAAAATACATAAACAGTGACGATAAACAGCAACGTTTCGACCAGCAAGGCCTTTATCAAGCAAACGAACAAACAGGAGTGACAAATTAAAATGAAACACAAATGGACGACCAAAAAATACCAGCATTGTCTAAGGAAAATCTCTGGAACAAAACGAATAACAGAAATAAATATAGCACAAAAAACACACATAAAAACTAGAAATAGAAAAACAGTAAAAACATCTAGTAAATATATAAATTTGGGCATTTTTGAAAATTAGTATCTTTTTGGTTTCCTTCAGTCAATTTTTCCAACGCCCGATTCCTAGGAGTACGGTCATAATGCCATTCGTCTCTCCAGGTCAGTCACATTGGGGGTCTTTAGGATTGCCTTTGTCCATCTGAAAAGCACACGGTATGTGTGATGGCGCAGCCGCTAGTTGGACAAAAAGCAACCCCTTCAGACCAGGTCTAAGCCAAGCCAGTCTATTGTTTATCGATGAGCAATCATGGGTCCTGCTAGAAAGCTAAGACTCCCGACTACTCACCGCAACAGACGAAAACTTAACCAAGGCCTTGTGAAGGTTGTAGGAATGTTGAGTTTTGAACCTTGTCCACACAGATCACTTAGCGTTCCCAAGACTAAATAAACGAGTCATCAACATGATGCCCGTGGACTAATGTTGGGCCCAAGACACTGGAAAGTGCCCAGGACCCGCCGTTGTTACCTAATACGCATGGATACACCTTGTGGTTTTCGAAGTAAGCGGTTCGTCAGCACAGAGCAATTACACGAACTATGTCGCTTGTCTTGTCTGAAACTGAAATTTGCTAGACGTTGCATGGGTTATATAGGCCAGTTTTGACCTGCTTGATGATTGGTTGTACTTTTCAGGTTAACCAATGGCTACATAACACAAGTTATTCTATATTGAGTATCTGAGTAATGTGTTTATTTTTAGTAACAAACTAATTCTGATGACGTTATTTATTTAATCAAATAATAACGAGCACGAGTCGAGGCTACAAAGTTCAGATATTGTGAAATATTCAAACAAATAGTTCTCCCTGCTCGTAGACAGTGAGAAACATGTCTACATCATCATCATCATCAGGTGCCGGCTGGCGTAGGCGATCATGGATCTCCATAAATCTCTGTCTGGTGTTTGCTATAAAGTTCAACTCAGATGTTGGTTGACGTTCTACCATGCTATGAAGTTAGTCTTTCCACAATTTTCTTTCTCTGTCTTCCTCTGTCTCGTCTACCCTTGATTTTACCGGTTGTCAAATGCATTCTAAGCATCATTCCTCATTGCACGCCTGAAAATGATGACTGTTTTTTTCTTATATTGATTATAAGCTTTCTCTGTGTCTTGATCTCATTCAACACCTCAACATTGGTCATTTTAGCAGTCCATGTGATCCTCATTATTCTTCTGTAAAACCACATCTCTGTGGCCCTCACAGATTGTTCGATCTGTGTGTTTATTGTCCATGACTCGCATCCATATATCACTATTGGTTCTATGTAACACTGAATAACTCGCATTCTGATCGGGATTGACAAGGATTTGTTGCAGATAATACTTCTCATTTTCAGGAACGATGTTTTCGCTTGTCCTATTTTACTCTTTATTTCTGATCGGCATCTGCCATCTGATGTTACCAGGACTCGAGATATTTAATTGCTGCGCTTGTCTTAACTCAATCCCATTTACTGTGATGTTGCATTTTGTCAAAATCTGCTTTTTTATATGATCATAACTTCTGTCTTCTTAATATTCAAACTGAGTCCTTTGTTATTACTTTCACAACCTTATCAGCTAGTTTCTGTAGCTCAATTTCATTTCTTGCTATTAGACAGTATATCAGCTATCTCAGGTTATTGTGGTATGTTCTCCTACAGCTATTCCAGCAATATCCTTTATAGACATAAAAATGTTTTCACAATACAGTGAGAACAGGGCTGGTGATAATACACATCCCTGTCTAACACCCTTTTTTTGATCTTCTGGAAAGTTCCCATCTGTTTGTTTATTCTTATAACTGCTGTTTGCTGCCAATATACGTCTACACTATAACTAAACAAAAACAAAAACAATTTTCTATTTGAAATAAGTTATGTCCGGGTTTTGCTGGAGCACCCTCGAGAAGCAAAAAATAGTACCACTGCGACCGACGTGACATAAGAGGCGACTGAAATAGTACCACTGCGACCTACAAGACGTGACATAAGAGGCGACTGAAATAGTGCTACCCTAGTAAATAAAAAAACGTCGCAGAAATCGGATGTGCTGGACTACTTGTAGGCGCATAACTGGCATAACGTACAATCGATCTTAGGCTCAGATCATATGTAAATTACACAGAGTGGTTAACAAGTGGTCGATATGGAGCGTCGAAGAAAAGAAAAAATACGTTATACAGAAGACTATTCTAACTGTTGCCGGTCTAGAGAAATTATGAAAAGTTCAAATACATTTACTTTCTCCAAAATTGTCAAAAGCTTAAAGACACAAAGTGCATAATTATTATTGTAATATTTCAGTGTACACAGTAACTCGCATCTTTATAATAATAAGCGTCTAAATGACAAATTCTTCATCCATGGACGCAGATCGTGAACATGAAGACGCATAAACTACCTTGGCCAGATTATGAAATCATCGAAGTCGTTTGTACGCGTGTGTAATATCATTGTAAGAGATCCCTCCACGTGTATACTATTAGCATGTGTCTTCTTCTTTAATGATCCAGTGTGGTTTGAACTCTTCCCTTTAGTAACACCTGCAAGTATATAAGACTAACGTGATGTGACGTTTGTAAATGTTCCACCTAGACAGGAGGAATAATAGGATTGCACAACCCTCCTGCGATCTCTGGGCTGCTTTATTGAACATGTACACGCGTGTGTTGTCGGAGATTACAATAGGATTGCTCAACTCCTCCTGCGATCTCTGGGCTGCTTTATTGAACATGTACGCGCGTGTGTTGTCGGAGATTACAATAGATTGCTCAACTCCTCCTGCGATCTCTGGGCTGCTTTATTGAACATGTACGCTCGTGTGTTGTCGGACTTACAATAGGATTGCTCAACTCCTCCTGCGATCTCTGGGCTGCTTTATTGAACATGTACACGCGTGTGTTGTCGGAGATTACAATAGGATTGCTCAACTCCTCCTGCGATCTCTGGGCTGCTTTATTGAACATGTACACGCGTGTGTTGTCGGAGATTACAATAGGATTGCTCAACTCCTCCTGCGATCTCTGGGCTGCTTTATTGAACATGTACGCTCGTGTGTTGTCGGACTTACAATAGGATTGCTCAACTCCTCCTGCGATCTCTGGGCTGCTTTATTGAACATGTAGCTGTGTGTTGTCGGACTTACAATAGGATTGCTCAACTCCTCCTGCGATCTCTGGGCTGCTTTATTGAACATGTACGCTCGTGTGTTGTCGGACTTACAATAGGATTGCTCAACTCCTCCTGCGATCTCTCGGCTGCTTTATTGAACATGTACGCGCGTGTGTTATCGGACTTACAATAGGATTGCTCAACTCCTCCTGCGATCTCTGGGCTGTTTTATTGAACATGTACGCTCGTGTGTTGTCGGACTTACAATAGGATTGCACAACCTTCGGATCTCTGGGCTGTTTTATTGAACATGTACGCTCGTGTGTTGTCGGACTAAATGAGGATTGCACAACCCTCCTGCGATCTCTGGGCTTTTATTGAACATGTACGCTCGTGTGTTGTCGGACTTACAATAGGATTGCACAACCCTTCTGCGATCTCTGGGCTGTTTTATTGAACATGTACGCTCGTGTGTTGTCGGACTTACAATGGATTGCAACCCTTCTGCGATCTCTGGGCTGCTTTATTGAACATGTACGCTCGTGTGTTGTCGGACTTACAATAGGATTGCACAACCCTTCTGCGATCTCTGGGCTGTTTTATGGACGTTTTTGTCGTAGCTAAAAGGGGAGCAATTAACTCTGACAGAGTAAAACTTATCTTATCTTAACTTACCACCCCTATAGTTCCCTGGTGAAAATGTTTTATTCCGTCATCTGTCTCTCCTTAGATCAGATCCTGAGACCCGTTCTGTCTTCCCCAACTATCCTTTGGTGTCTTACAGACGGAACAGAAGTCTTAAGGATATGTTGGTACACAGTCGCCTTAAGTCCAATATCCAGACTCATTTTGGCACTGTCAGTGTAGCCGTCATGCTTGCAACACGTGTGCTTATGTGATACAGACGCGTACTGTATCTTTCCTTTAGGCACGTTTCTTATTGACGATGGGTTCACATGCGAGTCCCGTAATCTTATCTATGCCATTATCTGTAAGCGGTGTAACAAGGCTTATATCTGCGAGACAGGCAAGAGGCTCAGTGACCGATTCGCCCAACACTTACGCGACATACGCCAATGCTCTGTGACCCCTGTAGCCACCCATTTCAATGATACTGGCCATTTAGGTGCTCACGATGTCCAGGTCACAGCCATCCGATCATGTTCCTCGGATGATCGCAGTCGATTTGCTCTGGAGAATCGGTTGATTTCTTTGTATGGTACTTTGCGACCACGCGGGCTCAACGTATTACATTCCTATGCTCTAGTATTTCTCTTCCCATGCTTTGTAATCTATATGGGAGCAAGGACTGTTATAGCCTCATCTAAATAATGAGAAATGCCTGCAGTCAAGTCAACCGTACCTTCACGTGGTGCTCCCCGTTTAAACTAACACGGCTCTGACAAAAGCGAGTCCCCGGCGCTATAACTGGGCCCCAATGCGGAAGGTAAAATACCAGGCTATGGCTGGGGTAAGCCAGACAAAAACCCCTGGGGAGGTGTGATCCCCGATAGGTGAAGGGATGCTTGACCCACCTGTGTGTGGACAAGTCCAGACCCCCACCAAGATCACACCCAGGGAGCTCACCTTGGTTAAAAAAAAAGCAGAGAAGGTAACTCCTAAAACCTCTGATGCCTGGCAGGCAGTGTTGGGAAGAGCCAGGACATGGATAGGAAGACTCCATAACTTCCCCACTGAAGACGGACATGTCAGCCAGAATGGCGTGGGCACCCAGAAATGGAAAAGACATCAACGCACAATACGGTTAGTGAGTATGCTCAGATATTTACTTAGATATGGGGTTGCTCATGTGGACTGCTGCCAGGCGGGAGCAGCGCCGGATCCCAAGCCTCGAAGGGATCCACCCCTGAAGCTACTGACAGTAGCTCTGCGCATCGAAGAACCAGGATTAAGCAGAGTAATGCCACTGGTCAAAACAAGAACAACACACTAAAGATCATGCAATGGAATGCAGAAGGCGTTGCCAGAAAGAAACTTGAACTGCAAAAATTCCTACATGAACAACAGATCGACATCATATGCATACAGGAACACATCTAAATAAAAACTGCCGCTTCTACATCAGAGGCTATGAGACATACAGACTGGATAGAGACGGACACAAGGGAGGCATCATCACACTAGTCAAAAACAGCATCGCAGCCTCAGAAACCTCCAGAAGTACAGGTGAAGCCGAACACCTAACAGTCAAAATACATGTCCTCCCAGAACCAATACATGTTACAAACTACTACTGCCCAAACAATAAGAAATTAGAACTAGAGAGCATACATACAGCTGAGAAGAACCAAATAATCCTAGGCGACTTTAACAGCCACTCCCCCAGCTGGGGATATGCTACATGGACTCAAGAGGAGATGAAGTAGGAATGGATGATGGAAAACCTACTCATACTCATAAACAAACCTGATTCAGAGCCAACTTTCTACTCAAGAGTATGGAGAACACAAAGCACACCCGATCTGGCAATAGCTACAGAAGACATCCAGAGATGTGCAGAAAGAGAGGTGATGAAACAACTAGGAGGAAGCGACCACAAACCAATCATTATTACTGTAGGAAAGCTCAAGTCACCAGAAAACAGGAAAAAATAGCCAGCTGGAACTACAAAAAGGCAAACTGGAACCTGTGACAGAACCTAACTGAAGGTAAACTGACAGAAACCCACACAACAAACAACATCCAGAAAACATTACAACTCTCACAAGCATCATACTAAAAGCAGCACAAAATCAATCCCCAGAGGAAGAAGAAAACACTACGAACCCTTCTGGACCAACGAACTACAACAATCACATGAAAAAGCCACAGCAGCACGAACAAAAATGGAACAAGACCCATCTGACACAAAATGTCACAGAACACAACAAACACCAAGCCATATACAGAAAGAAAAACTCACATGCATTAGAAAAAGTTGGCAGGAAAAAACAGCAACACTAAACATGGAAAAAGACAGCACAAAACTATGGCAGCTTGTCAAGAGCCTAAATGAAGAAAACACCACCAGCCATGCCTGCACAGTCATAGAAGATGGAGGAAAACCTACACGGGCAAAATAGCTGCAAACATTCTTGCGGATGGCTTTGCAAAAGAAAGCAACATACACATGTCCAAAATCAAAGTCAGGGAAACAAAAAAGAACTAAAAAAAATAAACAAACAACTTGCAGACAAACAAGACACAATGAACAAACCTTTTTCTCTCAAAGAACTGGACAGCGCAATAAAAAACTAAAGAAAAAAAGGCACCAGGACCAGATGGGGTGACAAACGAAATGATAATAAACCTAGGAACAGGTGGCAGACAACACCTCCTGGACCTGTTAAACCAATCTTGGATGCAAGGAGTATATCCAAAGGAATGGAAGGAGGCGGAAATAATCCCTATAGTAAAAAAAGGCAAGCCCAAGGAAAACAAAGAAAGCTACCGTCCCATAAGCCTCCTCAGCTGCCTTGGGAAAACAATGGAGCGGCTCATAAACAACAGGCTGCTTAACTTTCTAGAGGAAAAGAAAATACTAGATGACTGCCAATCAGGTTTCAGAAAACACAGAAGCACAGATGACCAAACCACCTATCTTGCCCAAGAAATTGAAGATGCCTTCAGAACAAACACAAGCTGCTGGCCACCTTCTTCGACCTGACTAAAGCCTTCAACAAAGTCTGGAAAAAAGGACTCCTGCTAAAACTAGCACAAAGCGGAATCAAAGGTCACATGTACACATGGATCAGAGATTTCCTACACAGACGATGTGCAAGAGTCAAACTGGAAGGACATAGAAGCAAGCTGGTCAGACTAGAAGATGGGGTTCCACAGGGAAGTGCAATATCCCTACATCTTCATCTCTTTATCAATGATCTCCCAAACAATTTACATCTAATTCACAAGGCACTCATGCAGACGACTTGGCCATATGGACCCAAACAGAATACATAGGAACTGCCAAGATCAGAATGCAAGGAGCCATAAATGCAGTAAAGAAATGGGCAGACACTTGGGGGTCACAATAAACCAAAACAAGACAGTGTCAACACTGTTCTCACTCTCTACAAAACCTGAACAAGTCGACTTATACCTGGACAACAAATCACTACCAAAGGAGGACAATCACTCTTCTAGGGAATAAAATTGACAAAGACTCACATGGGGTCCCTACATAGAAGAAACACAAAGGAAAGCCACAATAAGATTAAGACTCATGAAAAACTAGCAGGAACCCACTGGGGCGCAGATGCAAACACTACACGCCAAATATACACAGGATATGTACATCCAAAACTGGAGTATGGCACAGGAGCCTACACAACCGCAGCACAAGCAAATCTACACAAGCTAGATAAAATACAGAACACAGGCCTCAGAATCATCACCGGAGGTCTGAGAAGTACACAAATCAAAGATCTAGAAGCAACTGCTGGCATTGAGAGCCTGGGACGACGCAGGAACAAAAAATACTCACACTATCAGAAAAGTTCAAACGCACAGAAAATAACCCCATGCACCAAACAATCAAGGAACCAACCAAAAACCGCATAAAAAGACACAGCTTCCATCACTTGTCAAAATCACTCTCTGCAAAAACATGGACATCCTCTCAAAAGACCCAGCAACCTGGGAAATGATAGTACCATTCAACAACACAGACCTACAGCCCAACTTCACAGTGATAATAACAATTCCAAATGTAGACAAAAGGGTGAAGAAACAGGTCCCATCTTGAGAGCAAAGACACTAGAACACATTGACACCTCATACCCCCATCCAGAGTGGACCCATATATACACAGACGGATCATCAGACACGACAGGAGGAAAGGAGGGGCCGGAACATCATCATACCTCCAAGATGGCACTACACTACAAATTCAAGTGCCACTGGAGAACTATCAACAAATTTTAGAGCCGAACAACAGGCAATTGTGAATGCCTCAAAAATACTGCAGCAAAGAAACATCCAAACAACAAACTTGTCTTCCTTTGCGACTGCTTGTCAGTCCTGCAGGCCACACAAAGGGAACCACAAGATAACATGGAAAGAGAGCTGACACTACAGCTAAACAAGCTCTCAGGACACAACAAAATTATTCTCCGGTGGATACCAGCCCACTGTATGGTTCCAGGAAATGAGAGCAGACATGCTGCTAAGGAGGGAACAAAACCTACACAACAGAAACACCCAGTATCACTACCAGAAATCAAGTCACATATCAAAAGAAAGTACAAAGAGGTATGGAGGCAACAAACCCACAGCAAACACCCACAAGATCCCATCAGCAGACTAAACAGAAAACAGCACACAAATCTTTCGACTAAGAACAGGTCACTGCAGGCTCAACCGCCACATGCACAGAATAAAGCCTGCTCAGACTGCACAGTGTGCATGCCAGACAGAGACACAGACTCCAGAGCACATCCTGCAGTCATGTCCATCATACATACACCAACGAAATGAAACATGGCCTCATGAACAAAGCATACAGACCAAGCTATGGGTAACTCTCGAAGAACTCCAACTGACATGCAGCTTCATAGAGGCAACCCATCTCATGATTTAGACGAGCATACGAACCCGAACGCAAAGAAGAAGAAAGAAGAAGTAATCTATATGGGTATATGTTGCATGTATTCATGTTATATTCCATTCTTATGCTTCTTAGTACTTTCTTCCATGCTTGTAATGTATATGGGTATATGTTGCATGTATTCGTTATATATTTACTAGATGTTTCATTGTTTCTTTTCCTTTCTATTTCTAGTTTTATGTGTGTT
The DNA here is from genome assembly GCA_020796225.1 of Arion vulgaris. Lineage (NCBI taxonomy): Eukaryota > Metazoa > Mollusca > Gastropoda > Stylommatophora > Arionidae > Arion > Arion vulgaris. Next base: position 12,987 of record JADZMA010001037.1, read on the forward strand.
TTTTGTGTTACATTTATTCGTTATTCGTTTTTATCCAGATTTTCCTTAGATACGTTTGTATTTGGTCGTCCATTTGTGTTTCATTTTAATTTGTCACTCCTGTTTGTTCATTTGATTGATAAAGGCCTTGTTGGTCGAAACGTTGCTATATTTTGTCATTGTTTTTGTAATTTGTAAAACTACAGTACTTTGTAATTACGTGTTTGCCAATCAAATAGTTTTACTGCAGTTCCATATATATATACTGAATAGCAAAGAACTAGTAACACTGCGACCTACAAGGCATGTCGCAAGATTCGACTGTGGTAGGGCCTAGGAAGCTACCCTAGTAAATAAAAAGCGTTCCAAACATAGGATGTGCTGCCCTATTTGTAGGTGTACAGCTGACACAATATACAATCGCTATTAGGCTCAGAACAGATACAGATCACAAAGAGTTGTTTAACAAGTGATTGAAATGGAGCCTTCGAAGAAGAAGAAGATTCTCCCACGCGATCACCTCTTAGACTGATGTACCAGATTTCCCATAACTATATTCATGTGGAATACTGATTCTTACAGCCTTAGCAAGAGCGTGTTTCGTCACATCTTTAGCACCATTTGGAGCTCTGGTGCTTATCCTTCGGCATTGTGTCCGGTTTTAGCCAGCGTTTACTGGGTTCGCTCTCCGTCAACCCTGGGCTGTCTCCAGCCGACCTGCAAGGCAGAAGGTTGCTATTTTCTTTTAGGGTAACTACCCTTAGACAACCTTCCTCCCGGTTGTTGGTGTCATCTGTCCAGGTTACCAGTCTTTTTTACTACTTGGCTTGCCCGTTCAGTTTTGTGTACGGTTTTCTCCGCTAGTCTTTGAAACGCGGTTATTGTTCTCTTGATGTAGACCCCATCTTCGAGGCTCACCACCGTTTTGTTCACCTCGCGTTTCTTTTGGGTGTCCTTTCGTTGATTTTTGCTTGTGCCCTCGTCCACCGACTAGACCCGACCCTTTTCTCTTCGTCACCTGTGCTCACATTGTTCTACTGGGCGACATATTACCCATTTCTATCTCGCTGTGCACAGTGCACAGTTTATCACCATTCGGTAGGAACGTTTGCACTGGATTCAAGCCTCTGCTGGGTTTTCCAGTTTTTCTGCACATTTGGATGGTCCGTTCACCCCTATGTTTGCCACGCCTTTTTTGTCAATCCATTATCAGCACCGCGCATGTCTGCCCCACCGGTGGGCTCACATGTGTATCGTCCGTATGCGTGTTCGCTCTACTTTGGTACCTGCTCACCGTGTTTGTCAGGTTTCTCACCATGCTCACATTTACTATGCCACGAGACTGTCAGGACAACTCAGTTTGGACCCCCACCTCAGGGCTCCGAGTTTCGCCCTATGTGAGCCCCCGTCTCTTCTCTGGTGCACCCTCATCCCTTCATGTTTATTTGTTCAGTTTTTCCCATCGGCCGGGAGAGACGTGCATTAATTGTCACTCTGGGATTCTGCTCGGCTGTGTTGCGAGCGGATCTCATCCAACGTAACTGCGTCTGTATCAACTTATACCAGCGTAGCTCTCCCTTGATCCTTATCCGCTTAGCCAGACAAGAACCGTTGTCTGTTTCCAATGTCACCACGTGGAGGTGGGGTAGGATCTTGGTTAGTGATAGCTCACTAGTCCTGGCGCGACATTGTCCTTATGCACCTTTGACCCCAGAAGAAGATTGAAATGAGGTTCAATCCCCGTCAACAGACTGCCTGTTGGTCATGCCGAGTTCTACTATACTCCAGGAATGTGTTCAAACGACATATATGTTTACCTGAAATTCTGTGTTAACACGATGTCGGTTCTGTAAATCAATAGCTAATGTAGAGACTATATCAATTAAGAACGGAGTGAGACAGAGATGCATCTTATTATCATTCATGCTCTTGCTGGCCATAGACTGGATCATAAAATCAACAACAACAGATAACAGATGGGGAATACAATGGACACTTATGAAACAACTAGAGGACCTGGATTTTGCAGACGATCTGGCATTGCTGTCCCACAATCACGCACAGATTAAAGATAAAATGAATACCCTAAATAATAAATCTCAGCAACTAAGTTTGAAAATACACAGGGGGAAAGACCAAGCATAGACCCAGAAGAAGGAACAGACAAAGATGGCAAGATAAGAATACAAAAGCAAGGGAAACTTATTGCATTGAGTAAGATATGGAAGTCAAAGGAGATCAAACAAACACAAAGCTGAGAATCTTTCAATCAAATGTGAAGTCAGTGCTGTTCTATGGCTCGAAACACGGAGGACAACAAAATAAACCCCAGAAAACTAAATAATTTCATAAATGTATGTTTACGTAGAATAGAGGGATTGAAATGGTATGATAAGATTACAAACGAGAAACTCAGAGAAAGAACTAAGCAGGTACCAGTGTAGAAAGAGCTCAGGAAGAGACGCTGGCGATGGATAGGATACACATTGAGAAGACTGACCGGAAGCATTGCAAGACAGGCACTGTTTTGGAAACCGCATGGAAAGAGGAAGAGCTGGAAGAAGTTTGTTGAAGATCTGTGCTCCGTTTGAAGTTGAAAGGGGAAGAACAGAAGAACAGAACATATATCAATACATCACCCTACAATTCTGACAGTAAACGCAAAGTAAGATTTTCGTTGACAGATCTAATTAGAATGTTCTGTATAATATGATTTAAAGATATTTTAATAACTGTTTCTAGCACGAGTCAGCGCTGTCTGTCTTCTCTCCAAGTCTCACAACCGCTTTTGCTGACAGGACCTAGTCAAAGTATGGTAAACATAGAACAATGTACTACAAACAACTAGATACTTCATAAATCTTAGTAGTTGGCGAACATGACGTAGCTACATCATGTTTTGTTTTTTAATCTCGAATGAGATTTTCCAACTGAATTAATGTCGCTGTTGTCGGCAGTTAGTCAATTCCACGTTAGGGGTCAAAGGCGCAAGGAAACGGCGAACCAGGATTAGGGAGGTGGCTCTAATCCCCTGCTCTCACCTCCAAGTGGTGACCTGGTAAAGGTAGTTCCGGTCTGACCAGCGCCGGATTAGCCTAGTAGCAGAAGTAGCAAATGCTACGGCCCCCGCGCTTCTAGGGGGCCCCGCGCCTATGTGACAGATGAAAATGGAAAAAATAACCAGATGTTATATAAAAACACGCAAGCTGTCTGAATTTTTAAATGTCGTGTGTGATGGTGCTGAATCCAACGAAATCGAAGCAGAAAATACAGAAGACGTGTCCCACTGTGTAGAATGAAGGCTGTGCTATAGAAGAATCATCATTACAACATTACCATTAAGATCACAACTCTTCACGATTTAGCCACATGTTTCACAAGACAAACTGAAATCGAATGTACAGCAAGTCCTCCCAATTTAGCCAATCATCTTCAAGCCAAGAGAGGCAGAAAGCACAGCACATGCTTCTAATGTAGCAACATCATCTACAAGCCAAAAACACAAAGAAAGTAAAATGTCCCTCCAACGATATTGGTGAATGGCCAAACAACTTCAATCGAGATTATTGGATTGTGAAAAAAGTAGCGAAGTGCAACATATGAACAGTGATTTCATGTCTTAAAAAAACCCAAAAAAAACATACGATAAAGAAAACAACCCCGATTTTGTCGAAAGACGTTTTTCACAAACATATACACCAACAAACAAAACTCACGTGAGAGATTGGGTGTGTTATACAGAAACTAAAGGACAACTGTTCTATTTTGTTTGCAAAGTTATTGATTTAGGCTGTACCATAGAGTGACTGGTGTATTTGAAATACTCCGGCAGTTAAAATCTATTACAGCAGAAGAGATCTTGAAAAGAACTCCAAATATTGTCAGCTCTTACCAAGAGGATTTGGAAGAAAGCCTGGCGACAACTTATGCAGTTCACTGAATTTCTTAAAATTAATGTAGCTGCTGCTTTGCAACAAAAGCATGGGGCTCTTGAACTCAATTTTATAAACTTATAATGGAAAATTCATTAAGTCGTTTTTCCCCAAATGTAGAAATAGTTAACAAATTTATTTGCTTTAATGATTACCAATTTGCAGCGTAGAACGTTCTTTTCAACATTAAAGTGTATAAAAGTGAGTTAAGAAACATGATGGGACAAGATCGTCTAAGTAACCTCACCTTAATGAACATTGAATGTAATTTACTTAGAAATTGAGTTGTCTAGTGCTATCTCTAAATTTGCTCCCTTAAAAACGAGACAAGTTTGTTTGTAAAGTTTTATTTTATTTTCATACAAAACCTAGGGCCCCGCGCTAAAATTTTCTACGGGCCCCGCGCTAGCCTAATCCGGCACTGGGTCTGACTAAGAGGCAGGGGCCGTGGAGAGCTACTCTGGGGCAAGTAGAGATGCAAAGGTAGTCATGTTGATGGGATCCCCTCGCACACAGACGAGTGAACTCCAGAGTGACTATAATTATCGCCTCTCCCGGACAATGCGAAAGCTAGAACGATATATGGAACCTTTTCGGGGCGGGCTCGGAGCCCGTACATTCTTCTTGATGCACATCTCTTGGGGCCGATGAGCATGCCGGGTGTGAGTTCACCAACGTGTTCGCAAAATGGTCTACATAGGTTAAAAATCTATCCCTATCAAAAAAGAATCAAAACCATCGAAGGACGTTGACCTGCATGTGGCGAAATTCGGGGCCCAAAGCATGCTCTCTCTTGATCCGCCCTCTAGGGGCCGATGAGTATGCTGGGCGCCGAGTTTAGTGCACGGGCATCAGGGCGAAACTCGGATTTTTCCCCCGTAGTCGGACAGCAAAGAGGGGAATTTTCGGAAACGGGGAGGTAGGCACCAGGGCAGAGCGAGCGAATATGGACGTGCAAGGATGGCACCACATGGGGCGAAATCCGTGATACCATCTCATGGGGAGACGGTGGAGTCACGAATGTGACAGTCCAGGCAAATGTGTACACGACATGGAAGGCACGAAAATGTGAGACTGAAAATTCGATGGTGACAGGGCATCAGGGCAGAGCTAGACGCACGCTGAAAAGTCATAGTGGGCCCATTGAGGGCAGGCCGACAGCAAGAGGTGTGTCCCACCCATGAAATAGAACTGGAAAGCCAGCGAGGCAAAACCAGTGCAATCGCTGCAGCGGCAAACGCGGGAGCGGCATGCAGGATGTGCGTCTCACCCAAATGTGCAAAACAACTGGGAAAACCCAGCAGAGGTAAAGCCATTGCGCGTTTCCGCTCTCAGAGAACTACTGCTGCCTTGTAGTTGATTGGGGACAATCAAAGGCTAGCGGAGCAAACCGTAAAAACCTGAACGGGTGGTAAACCAAGGTGTTCATTAAAACGACCGATTTTGCTGGGCAGATGGCGTTCATAAGCCCGGGAGGGCAGGCTGTCTAAGGGTCGCTGCCCTGAAAGTAAAAAGCAACCCACTGCTTTGTGGGTTGGCTGAGGGACAGTCAAAGGCTGGAAAGCGAACCAAACAAAATAGCTGGCTGAAATCAAACTTCCCACCCAAAGGATAAGCACCTGTGCTCCCAAAAGGTGCTGAAGGCTGGTGCACGTACATTACGTTCTGATGTTTTGCTGTTTATATATCACAATAGATTGATTAAAACTAGCAGAACGATCGAGGAAGAAGAAGAATTCCATGTTTCTCACTAACTGTCTACGACCTGGTCAGTTGTTAGTTTGAGTGTATATATGTTTCTCACTAACTGTCTATGACCTGGTCAGTCGTTAGTTTGAGTGTATATATGTTTCTCACTAACTGTCTATGACCTGGTCAGTTGTTAGTTTGAGTGTATATATGTTTCTCACTAACTGTCTATGACCTGGTCAGTCGTTAGTTTGAGTGTATATATGTTTCTCACTAACTGTCTATGACCTGGTCAGTTATATAGTCTGTCCATTAATTCGTGAGCACGTTTGAAATTGATTTTCTCGAAAACTACCTGTTGAATCTCAGTGATTTTTTTCATGCAGCCTTAGAATATCCATGACGCTAAAATAAATCTAACCAGTAGTCCATAGATGCTACGGATTTTGCACATCAGCGAATTCCTTTGATCTTTTATGACAATTGCAAATACGGGGGCTCAAATTTTAGATTTTACAGTAATCCCTAGAATTTGTCCATGTCAATTCTATTCATAGGTGTATCTCCATATTAACTTGATAGGTCAAGTAATTAAGTGTGTTGCCCTTTATGTGCAATCGTGAACTTGGATACAATATGCAACAGTTAGTCCTCCCCTTCGGTCACCATTAGACCCCAGGTGTCTTAACTTCACCAAAATTGTATGATGGTAGACGCATTTGGATATGGAAATGTATACGTTGCTATTTCTCAGTCTGTAATCAAAATACGATTTGTATCATCCCGAATCTGACGATTCCATGGGTTGATAATTGTTACTGGCTGGACAAATTGTAATCCATCTCGGTGCCAGTACTCGTCTTCCTCTGGGAGCACATGTTCAACACACTTCTTCCAGAACTGCATGTCTATCATTGAGGGGGACTCACGTGTCAGAACTTCAACATCACACATTTTAAACGTCCTGTTCTGTTTGGCAACTTGCCCTTTTACTTTAGGCCAGACAAGCTCTATCGGATTGAGGTGAGCATGATATGGAGGTAGTCGCAAAGACGTGTGGCCGTATTCCACAATGATTTTGTCAATATGAAACACCTTTGTCTTTTTTGTCATCCTCACCAGGTGCAACAACTCGGGTTTCAAATATGTATCATCAAAGCTGACATTTTCCTTAGCAAGCCAAGTCCTAATTTGATCTTTTGTATTTGATGCAGTTGGTACTTTGTCTTCCGCTGATACTGCGTTGTGATAGGATGCATTATCCATTACCAAGCATGATGGTCTGTTTAAAATTGGAAGTAGATCTTTCTCCATCCAGTGCCTGAAAATATGTCCATTCATTTCTGTGTGGTAGTCCTACCGTCGGTACTTTTTGATTGGAAAAATAAGTCCAGCGTCATGGACAAGACCTTCTTCACTGCTTCCTGCATGTGTTAGTATAATACGCGGGCCTTTGCTGCTTGGTTTTTTTCTTTTCTGTTCACCGTCTACTGATTGCCATTCTTTAGCATTGGTGTGGTGAGCATTGACCAGGATTCGTCCAAATATACAATATCATAGCCTTGCCTCCGCCGCTCACGGATCTGCCTCAGGTATTTACTTCTGGCAGCAATTAAATGTGGCTTTTCACAAATAATATTCCTGCCGCCTATAGTTTTCTGAAGGTGAAGCCGGCGGCTCTTACAATTTTCCATAGAGTTCTTTTAGAAATGTCTATGCTGCAATCTGATTGCAGTTTTAATTTCAGTTTCCTAAGAGTAACAAGTTGATTTGTCGCAAACATTTTCAAGAGCTCCGTCTTATGACATCTATGTCAAAGTCGTCAATTGTTCTTTCCTTCCTTGCTTGACATTAGTGCACTTTGTGTCCTGTTTAATACATCGGAAAAGGTTCTCTATTCAGACCAAGCGCCAGTTGTGTTCGTTTCTCAAGGTTATGAATATCGCAATATAGATGACCTCTCTTAGATTCCCTACGAAGTGTTGGTATAGTAAAACTGTAACCTTTGCATTGTTATAAATGTGCACTTCAGACTCATTATGAATGTGATATCAATGTCAGTTTTGATAAGCCAACAAATATGATACAATAGCTTCATACAAATAGCGAGATACACATATGACTATACAACGGTATCCCAATTATAACGTCATATGCTTTCCGCTTTCAAAGTCGACTAGGTTCGGTGCACGGGAATTCCCGTGAAATTGTTGCGTACTCACGATTTTCAATGTTACCATAATGTATTTTTAGAACAACGTCTGTGTACGTAGATCTGTTACTATTGTGTACAATCCGGTGAGGTTGATTTTAATATAACCTGAAGAAGAAATATTTCAAACTACATCAAATTTTCTTGGAAAAAATATTTCTCTAGCGTCATGGATATTCTAAGGCTGCTTGCAAAAATCACTGAGATCCAAAAAGGTAGTTTTCGAGAAAATCAATTTCAAACGTGCTCACGAATTAATGGACAGACAATAGTTTGAGTGTATATATGTTTCTCACTAACTCTCTATGACCTGGTCAGTCGTTAGTTTGAGTGTATATATGTTTCTCACTAACTGTCTATGACCTGGTCAGTTGTTAGTTTGAGGTATATATGTTTTCACAACTGTCTATGACCTGGTCAGTTGTTAGTGAGTGTATATATGTTTCTCACTAACTGTCTATGACCTGGTCAGTCATTAGTTTGAGGGATATATGTTTCTCACTAACAGTCTATGAACTGGTCAGTCGTTAGTTTGAGTGTATATATGTTTCTCACTAACTGTCTATGACCTGGTCAGTTGTTAGTTTGAGTGTATATATGTTTCTCACTAACTGTCTATGACCTAGTCCAGTCGTTATTTAGGTATATATGTTTCTCACTAACAGTCTACGAACTGGTCAGTCGTTAGTTTGAGTGTATATATGTTTCTCACTAACAGTCTACGAACTGGTCAGTTGTTAGTTTGAGTGTATATATGTTTCTCACTAACTGTCTATGACCTGGTCAGTTGTTAGTTTGAGTGTATATATGTTTCTCACTAACTGTCTATGACCTGGTCAGTTGTTAGTTTGAGTGTATATATGTTTCTCACTAACTGTCTATGACCTGGTCAGTTGTTAGTTTGAGTGTATATATGTTTCTCACTAACTGTCTATGACCTGGTCAGTCGTTAGTTTGAGTGTATATATGTTTCTCACTAACAGTCTATGAACTGGTCAGTCGTTAGTTTGAGTGTATATATGTTTCTCACTAACAGTCTATGAACTGGTCAGTTGTTAGTTTGAGTGTATATATGTTTCTCACTAACTGTCTATGACCTGGTCAGTTGTTAGTTTGAGTGTATATATGTTTCTCACTAACTGTCTATGACCTGGTCAGTTGTTAGTTTGAGTGTATATATGTTTCTCACTAACTGTCTATGACCTGGTCAGTCGTTAGTTTGAGTGTATATATGTTTCTCACTAACAGTCTATGAACTGGTCAGTCGTTAGTTTGAGTGTATATATGTTTCTCACTAACAGTCTACGAACTGGTCAGTTGTTAGTTTGAGTGTATATATGTTTCTTTTTGTCTACGACCTGGTCAGTTGTTAGTTTTCATATTTCACAATGTCTGAACTTTGTCAACTCGACTCGTGCTTTTCATTATTTGGTGAGGTCTATTATAATGTCAATAGAATTAGTTTGTTACTAAAAATAAACACATTACTCAGATACTCAATATAGAATAACTTGTGTTATGTAGCCATTGGTTAACCTGAAAGTACAACCAATCATCAAGCAGGTCAAAACCAGCCTATATAACGCATGCAACATCTAGCAAATTTCAGTTTCAGACAAGACAAGCGACATAGTTCGTGTAATTGCTCTGTGCTGACGAACCGCTTACTTCGAAAACCACAAGTTGCATCCATGCGTATTAGGTAACAACGGCGGGTCCTGGGCACTTTCCAGTGTCTTGGGCCCAACATCAGTCCACGGGCATCATGTTGATGACTCGTTCATTTAGTCTTGGGAACGCTAAGTGATCTGTGGGGACAGGTTCAAAAGTCAACATTCTACAACCTTCACAAGGCCTCGGTTAAGTTTTCGTCTGTTGCGGTGAGTAGTCGGGAGTCTTAGCTTTTAGCAGGACCCATGATTGCTCATCGATAAACAATAGACTGGCTTGGCAGACCTGGTCGGGAAGGGGGTTGTTTTTTGTCCAACTAGCGGCTGCGCTATCACACATATTGTGTGTTTTGCAGATGGACAAAGGCAATCCCGAGGACCCCCAGTGACTGACCTGGAGACGAATGGCATTATGACCCGTACTCCAGGAATCGGTCGTGTTGGGACCAAGTTCGACACTAGAAAAAATAACAGATAAAACGACAGAATAACACTCATGCTAAACAATGCTTGGATTTATTATATCCTATTCATTTTTTTTTTTCTCTCATTATATTTTACTCTCATCTGTTGTTCAATTGTTTATGTTTATTGAGTTCCTGTCTTTCATTATGTTTTACTCTCATCTGTTGTTCAATTGTTTATTGACTTCCTGTCTTTCATTATGTTTTACTCTCATCTGTTGTTCAATTGTTTATGTTTATTGATTTCCCTGTCTTTCATTATGTTTCTACTTGTTGTTCTATTATTTATTGAGTTCCTGCTTTTTATTTGTCAAATGTTCATTGTGTTCCTGCCTTTTGTATGTTAATTGTTCTTTGATATCCTGTCACTGTCTTGAACAGTGTCTTTCTTTAGCACCTTTTTGCAGTCCATTTAAACCATGCCTTTGAAGACACTGATGGTGATATTTTCACCCGCACTAGATCTGATGGTTCACTCTTCAACTTGGCTTGCTTCAGAGCCAAGACAAAAACGACAGAAATCCTTCTCAAGGAACTCCTTTTCACCGATGATGCTACCTTAGTCGACCACAGTGAGGCTACACTGCAATCCCTAATCAATCATTTGGCCAGGGCATGCAACCTGTTTTCCCTGACTAGTTACTAAGACAATAGTTTGATGTCAGGGAAGTAACACATCAACAAATATCAATTTAAATGGTCACCATCTAATACCAGCTGAAAATGTTTTTCTTATCTGATATCGATAGTCACTGTCAATCTTCTAGAGAAAGTTATCAACACTGCAATATGTAATGTGGCTACTCAACATCATCAAAAAGCTTGTCCTGAGCAGAACTTTGCCACCCCAACAGTCCTTCAAAATTTCTTTCTCTCATATGCCAGATGTCCCGCCTCTGCAGCAGTCATGTTCAAACCATCAGTTACATCATGAATCCATCATCGCTGTGGTCTTCCTCTTCTTCTTGTTGCCGGTATGCCTCCTTCCATGATGGTCTTCTCCAACCGTTCATGTCTTTTTATATGTCCAAAATACCTCAATTTTCTCTTTCTTATTTGTAGCATTAGCTGGTTTACTTTGATTTTGAGTGCGGCTACTACATTCGGCAAACTATCAAAAAGAGCGTGGTACAGTTTCGGTTTCAGTTTGGAATATCTTCATTGCACTCCGGACATGTCCATGGTGCTCCGATCTCCTTCGCAATATCTCCAACAACGTCCAGCGACTGACCGTACCAGTTCTATTTTGATTGATGAACCTACTCGTATACCTGTTGTACTGTTCTTTCCTACACCCAATCTTCAAACCCAATTCTCGCAATCTAGTAGTTGACGTGGATTGGTTTAGATGAATGTCTTCTCTGCAGCCAGGCTCTATGAGGCGTTCACGATGTCAGCTCTGTCCTGACTTGGCCTCTGATATGGTGACAGAGCCAGCCAGTTTGTCTGCTCTCTCATTGCCAACGACACTCATGTGCCCCGGAACAAAGACAAGTGTAATTCTGCAAATGTGACGCCTGCAGTGATTCAGTCCATTGCCTGCGCACAGAACCGGCCTCCACCTTTCGGATCATACTCAATGAGTCACTCAGAATGAACGCATGAGTGTAGTTTTGTGACTCTGCAAGTACTGCATTGGTCACGCCAGTACCTCCATTGTTATGCTGCTTGTTGTCATATTAAATGCACCACTGGCTTTCTTGACCATTCTGCCACATGAGCTTGCAGAGAAGGCCCATGCAGATTTCGTGACAGCTACCGATCCATCCTTGTAAATCACAACGTCGTCTGCATTGCAGTTTTCATCGATAATGGCTTTGACGTCTGCATTCAACGCCACGGGGTTTCCTTCTCTGCAACCTTTGTCAAATTTAATGATGGTTGAAAAAGAGTTCCAGTATATTGGAGGCATCGGTATCCATTCTTCCCCATGGTCAATATTATTGAGCTCGCATACCAGCTGAACAGTATCTGCGGCACAGCCAACTCATGACTTGCCCTGTTTTAACCGATGTCCACCACTGGCGCTGAGCTGTTCATGCAATGGGTGATCCTTTTAGGCACTTATTTTGAGATCGGCACGTACTCTAAGCTATCTTGACTCTATACTCCATGGTCGGAAAATTCAGGCGTGGGACAACATAAAATTAACATTGCATTCTGTGTAATTAGCTCGTGTATATATGGCTCAGAAATATGGACAGTCTATCATATGGTAGATGGCAACATATGCACGTTGTAGTATTTCAGAATTGGTTATCTTGTCGTACCTCCTGATGTCCATAATCGTGCGGAGACATCGAAGGTGAAAGATGTTAAGTCTCCTCTGTGTCTTGGTAGACTGATAATCGTGCGGAGACATCGAAGGTGAAGATGTTAAGTCTCCTTTCGTGTCTTGAGTAGACTTAAAGATGTTAAGTCTCCCTCGTGTCTTAGTAGACTGAAAATCGTCTCATATCCTTTAAAGAACGTCGCCATCAACCACAATAAACGAGTCGTTGATTTTCTAGGCACCACTGATTCGTTCAGTAGTTTGCCTTGCTTTCTGAATAGTGAGGTCTATTTTTACAGTTCGTAAAAATCCACTGGAACAAATCTACTTTCAATTTGCTCGTCGCGGAGTTTGAACCAGGAACTCTTGTGTTGTGATCAGGCTCACTACCACTAAATCACAGAAGTCCACAGAAGTCCCCAGAAGTCCACAGAAGTCCACGAAGTCAACAGACGCAGTGTGAAACTATAACCCCTTTAGTGATCAGGCTCACTACCACTAAAACACACTGGTCCACAGACGCAGTGTGAAACTATAACCCTTCATTTATATGCCAGGGATTACCCTCTGTCACCCATGTTTTTCAATATCTACACAGTACACTTAGCTAAAATGCAGCCAACCGGATTGGGTCAAACATTGAGTTTTTCAGGTATATTTGACTATATATAAATGGAATAGACACATAGACAAGAAATATTATAACACAAGCTGGGTTTAGACGGAACAGAGGTACAATGGGCCTTAGATTTAACATGAGAACAATCATAGAAAATGTATAGAGAGTGTATAATGTAGATCTATACTCATGCTTTATTGACTACTCCCAAAAGCATTTGATTGTGTAGAACATCAGGAAATGTGGAAAATAATGGATGAAATGTGATCTTCATTACATTTAATACAGATCATAAAAGAACTTTATAGTGATCAAATTGCGGTTGTAAGAGCATGAGATGATA
>JADZMA010001038.1:0-26150 GCA_020796225.1 Arion vulgaris
AAAAAGGGGAAAAAGGGTGTTTTTTGTCACCATCTTATTCAACATATATGGGGGAGAACATCATGGGAATGTAAAGACGATGCCAACTATGTGAATTACGACCCTCTCCCCTAGGTGGCAAATCATACCGAGCTTAAATACGCAGACGATACAGTATTATTATCCACACAAAAAGGTTTGGAAAACCTAATCATGAAAAACAAAAACATAGTGAAGACCAACATCTATACTTGAATACACAAAAAACAAAAATCATGTCAACTGACAAAGCAAAAGGCTCACCTAACATCCAAGTAAACAATAAAGAACTCAATGTATAGAAGCTACGAATATCTGGCTAATAATTAACAATAACGGGGGCTCTCAAGAGATCTCAAGAAGTTTTGGCAATAGCAATTAAGAAGTTAATCAAAATGAAGAACATGTGGAAAAGCACCAGCAAAATACTAAAATTAAAAATATTGAGAGCATGCATTTTCCCAGTGGCTACTTATAGTTGTGAATCATGGACTATTACACACACTTAGACAAAACCCAGTCCTTCAAACTAAATGCACAGAAAGATACTACAAATACCATGGACAGAAAAAGAAAGAACACTCATGTCCTGGAAAGAACTAAATGTTAAAGAAATTGGCTGATAACAACATACTATACTGAAATTACATATTTTGGTAAATCAAGCGTCACGATGGCCTGGAAAGAACAATATTAGAGGGCAGGGTCCCAGGACGCAGAGGCAGCCCAAAGAAAAAGATGGCTACAAGATATAAAAAACCATGAACATACCATCGACGAAGTGGGTGAAATGACAGAGACAAGTAAATTTTCCCAGATGTGCTGCAAAGAGAGCAACGTCATATAAAGTATACACACCTTGATGATGATGAAACAGTAGTAAGTAAGTTTTCGGAACATTACACATCTATTTCTATAAGAAATGTATATGAAATATTTTGCATGGATGTCTTTTTTGGGGTCTGCCACCGGTTTGATTTTATCATGTTCTCTACAAAGCAGTTTGCATATATTGATTCGTGATATACCCCTGATTTCCCGCATTAAATGACTTTCATTAAGCATGACATTTAAACAATTATAACTTTAAAATTGTCCCATATATTCAATACATCCGGGTTGCACATCTCATTTGGGTTTTTGTTTATAGTTTAAACAAATTGCCGTCAAATTTGTTTTGTTTGTTTTTTCCTACTGTATCTCAACAACGTAAACAGCGACATTATTTTTTCCTACTGTATCTCAACAACGTGCAAACAGCGACATTATTTTTTCCTACTGTATCTCAACAACGTGCAAACAACGACATTGTTTATCTTGGTTTGTTTTTATCGATCCGAAGCACGAGCTTTCAGCTTTCGGCTCGGTGCCATGGACTCGAAACCCCCTTCGGTTCGGTGCCACGAACACCGTAAATCTAGAAACCTGTGGCGTTTCTGCCAGCCGTTGAAACAAACTCACTGCGGGCTTGTCCCCTTCGTCCATCGCTCCATGAACACGCTTGGCTGATGGCTTATCTTAGTTTCATTGCACAATAGAGTGACGCGGACAATATTAGGAGGCAAATATGGAGGCAAAAAAGTAGGACTAACTAGGGCAGTAGAGTCACGACCAAATATTATTTAGTATATCATTTAAACAACATTTTGTCGTTACTGCTTGTAAAACCTTTTAGGGGGAGTGTAGGACAGGTGGGACGGGGCCCTGAGGAATTGAATGACCGCATGGCTAGTCCAGTCGACGTGAAGCTTTTCATTTTAGGATTTGTCATGTATGCCAAATGCAGAAAAAATCCTTGACCTCATCGTGAAATGAACACAGGTCTCCCGCATACGAGCAACGGGTCTAATCCATTCGGTCAGACGCTCTACGCACATAAACAACATCAAATACAACTTATTTAGAAGCTGGATCAAATACAACGCCCCTTGCAAGCTTATTCATTCCAATATAATTTTACTAAGCGTACCCTGCACGCGTTGTAGCCTTCAAAAAAATAATTTAAAAAACTTGCTATAACAATATGTAGTAATTATTTGTTTTATCATTGTCCTTTTGTTCATTTTCTTGGAACAAAAACTTACAATTTAACGTTTCATTTCAAGTCCCGTTTATTGAAGTGCTTTTGGATATACAATATTTTTTTTTTTTCCATCTGGTGCATACACGAATAAATCAGAATGTTTTCCGACTTGTGAACAGGCCACATATAGCTGTCCATGTGAAAAGCAGGGATTTTCCAAATGTAGTCCACACACTTGTAGGGTTGTCCTTGTGATTTGTTGATGGTCATTGCAAAGGCGAGTCGCACCGGAATCTGCAAGCGTTTGAATTCGAATGGCATGTCTGTTGGAATCATTGGGATGCGTGGCAATAGTATATCTTCTCCTTTAAATTTTCCATTTAAAATTGTACCTTCGATGATATTGTTCATCATATTTTTCACTAAAAGTCTAGTACCGTTGCAAAGTCGTGGTGAATTAATGTTTCTGAGAAGAATGATAGGCACGCCAATTTTCAATGTTAAAATATGTGGTGGCATGCCTGGCAAATCAAGTGAATTCAAGAATTCAGTTGGATAATTGACAACTTCGTCTTGATTCATTACAGTATCGATGGACTTATACGTTGTCACTTCGCCTGGTATTTTGTTTTGAATTCTCAAATTCATGTCATATACATCCTTGTTTTTTTGCTGCTAATATTGCACGTGCACTGAGCCACTGATGATTTTTGTAATTATGTGCAATATTTGGGAAAACTTTATGAATCAATTCGTCTGTGGTCCATGATGTTACAGAAGTTTGTTGGCAATGTGATACATCGTGTGAATTCATCGATTGGCATTTTCCCATTCCCAATATCCAACAATTGTTTTGCGAAACGTTCAGAGGTTTCATCATGTTGTAGTTGTATACGCATATTGGTCTTCAAAGTCAATTTCTGTATGTGTCGCCATAAAACTGATGATTTCAGACATGCATTAAGTTCTATCAGCAGGTGTTGATCTTGGTATAACTGTAGAGTTTGCCGGAAATCGCCAGACAATAAAATGAGTGCGCCACCGAAGAGCTGGTCATTTCCTCTCAAATCTTTCAGTGAACGATGAAGCGCTTCTAATGCTTTTATCGCCATAGCATTCATCCCATATATGAGTTGACATATTGGAGTACTTTTTACCTATTGCAGAATTTTTGTTGATATTGCATGTTGGTGTCTCAGTGATTTGCATATTCAATGGCAATTTCAGCGCTGAATGCGCTGTTCGCCACCATCTAAAAGAGTTGCTGCAATTCCAGAAGATGCGATTGCCAGTGCAATATTATTTCGTGATCGTATGGTTGCCAAAATAAGTGAAATGAGAAAGTTTTGCCTGTGCCTCCGGGCGCATCTATGAAATACAATCCACCGTTTTGACTTGTAATTGCATGCATAATTCTGTCATATGCTATGCGTTGTTCCGGAATCAATTTTGGAAGATTCGTTGAACAAATGTACTCAATTCGTTGATATCAAAGTGTGTTTCTCGTTCCAACTCACAATCGAAAGGTTGTTTGCAGATCGTTCTATGCATCCATTCCCAATTGCACCAGTGCTTTATTAGTGATTGCCAACATATGTCCTCAATGAAACCAATGCCTCATTATATACGTTTGGTGTGAATTGAATGTCAGGATTTTGATTCGTCGCACGCAAGCGATGTAGGATGTCTTCACTCATGTAGTCTTTGTATTTTTCCCAAGTTCTTTTGGATTGGATGGGAAGCACGTTGTTAATATTACTGCAAATAGTGTGCGTATTTGCTGTGGTCGTACAGTATTGGATGCATCAACAGAGTGAAGTGTCCCAATGTGCATCGTTTTCAAGAAGATGTAATTCTTGGCAAGCTTCACGATAAGTAGCACATACGTGACCGTTAACTGTTCTCAATTCTTGGAAGGATGTTGGTCCACGTTTGTTGATTAACAGTAATCGCAAGTAAAAGCATTCTGCATTGTTTGGATGAACTATACAAACGACCTAACGTATTGGTCGAATATAATTGGAATGTCCTTCAACTACTTTACCTTGTTTGCGACGTTGAAACTTTTTCGCTGCTGCATTCCATGTGTAGTATGTTGGCAGTTCAGAGTAAAGTAGCGTCTTTGCAAATATATCATCTCTACAATGAGAAAATCAGTTAACGTTGTTGGCGATGAGTGACAATGCTCGTGCATGTGCATTATCTGTTGAGAAGTACACGCACTGTCCATTTTCAAGGTGCACTGCCAAATGAACAACTGTTGGATGTCGTTCATGATTGAATGATAAAATGCGCCATACTGCTTCATTGCTACTAATGTAACGTCCCAGTTGATAATGCTCGATTTCATCGATGGATGCAGTTATATTTGCCACTCCAAAACTGCCATATTGCTTCTTTGTTGACATATTTGCAAATGTATTGATCGATTTCACCGAATTGCACAAACAGATGATGAACAACGAATGTCAGGATTTTGATTAAAACTGTAGCAATACATGCATAATCTATCCATTTTTCCAATAACCACATTTGGATGAAGACTGTAATCATAATTAGTATTGTAATGGAATGCACCTAGATTTAAATCAGCGTGCGGTGTTAGTCTGGATAGAGTAGTGCGTATCCGAACGGTTTGCAGACTTGCTTCCGTTGCTCGATTGTTTCAGCTGAACGGACTTGAGCAGTGCGTACTCGATTGGTTCCTAGTCTTGCTTCACGTTGCTCGTCTGTTTCAGGACGAACGGGCTTCAGCAGTGGTGACTCGAACAGTTGCAGTCTTGCTTTCTTTGCTCATCTGTTTCTGAAGCTAGTAATGCCTTTCTCTTTCGTGCTCTAGATGTAGATGGGCCAATATTTTCGTTCAGGAGGCATAATTGCAAATGTGTGGAAAATTTGTGAAGAGCGTGTGGAAATAACTGCATCTTGTTCGTCTTCACACATGGAATTAAATATCACTGTTGATGTTTCGCTGGAATAAATAAAAAAATTAGCATTTGATTAAATTCTATTAGGAAATGCATAGAAACCTGAGTAAAATGTTTTGAAAAATCAGGAAAACTGTATGAATCATTTGTCAAAACTACTCACGCAACCTATTGCGAAATGGTTGTACTAATTTAGAATTGCACGCCCATAGCGGTCAATGGTATGGATTGATTTACAAAATATTAAATGGTCACCCTGTTTCTGTCATGTAATCTAATATTGGGTAATATTCAGGCATAATAATTGCAAATGTGTGGAAAATTCGTGAAGAGCGTGTGGAAATAACTGCAGCGTGTTTGTCTTCACACACGGAATCAAATATCACTGTTGATGTTTCGCTGGAATAAATAAAAAATTAGCATTTTGATTAAATTCTATTAGGAAATGCATAGAAACTGCGTAAAATGTTTTGAAAAATCAGGAAAACTGTATGAATCATTTGTCGAAACTACTCACGTGCCACCTATTGCGAAATGGTTGTACTAATTTAGAATTGCACGCCGCTATAGCGGTCAATGGTATGGATTGATTTACAAAATAATAAATGGTAACCCTGTTTCTGTCGTGTAATCTAATATTGGGTAATATTCATACATATAACGTGTACATTGTACATCAGGTAAACGTTGATGGTAAAATAACCATCTTGCCATTTATAGAAATGCCGGCCAATAGCTTCCCTCAAATGAACGTATTCCTCGGATCGTAGTTTTGTTTGGTTTAATTGAATATAGAGCAATTTTTGCCAACATAGCTAACAAACATTGATGGAATAGATGGAACTTAAAATATGATTTGCAGTATCTATGATCATGATTAGAAACAAACCTTCAGCTTGTAACGGCTTGTTTGAATTATTGACTTTAACGGCTTGTTTGAAATATTGACTTGAATCATACGTCATCGAATCGTGTAGATGCACATACTGTAAACTTCCGGAAGAAACTCTCGATGAAATTTGCGTTTTCGTCGGAAACGTTAATGGAGATTTCGTTAGAAACTCTCGATGAAATGAGCGTGTTATTATTTTTTAGATTGTTTCGAAAGCTTCAGCGCCCTCTTTCAAACTGTGACAGGAGCATCCCGACATTAAAACAAACATATCTGTAAATTTCGCTACATCTGTTCAGTAGTTTCGAGTCTATAGGTAACAAACATACATAATACATACACTCATTTTTATAAGTGAGAAAAATGATTTTGACGACCTGACTTTGTACAAGTTGAACTCTCATATTGACTTCTTGAGTATGGGGTTTTAATTCAGATTGTTTGATTGAATAACTGAAATATAGTAGAATCATTGTACAGGGTGTGAACTAATAATGCATGATCCAATCTCTTTCTTTTGTATATTATCTTTTCCTAGGTGGATGATGGAATTGGTTGTCCACTCTTGCCGTAAAGCATATGGATGGGAGCTTTAATTTGCTTTCCAGGGCTAGATGAGTCGATCTTGTGTTATATCCGTGTTTGATTGGTGTGGTTTTGATATTGTCTATATATATTTTTGTTGGTCTTCCCTTGGCTGTAGTACCTGATCTCTGTTTTTTGTATGTTGTTATTGGTTGTTAGTTGTATTCAAATTTCATTAAATATCCAGACCACTGCATTTGTTTCCTTTCAATGTTTTTAGTACAAGCAGTTATGCCCACTCTGCTTCTGATGTCCTCATTTTGAAGTTTATCTTTCCTGGTGACCTCAACTGCCTTCCTCAAGCAATCTCTTTTTTTCACAGGCATATTTCAGTGACATTGTAGGACCTCAGTAGCACTGGCTTGAGTGTTAATATAATATTGAGAATGTTAAACAATTTCAGGATTTAATTTTTATTCTTTTATAATTTGATGTACAGCTGTAACAGTATTACTGTTCCTGGGGATAAGAGGGGATAAATTCTTGCTTATATTGTAGTTGTTTGTTCCCCTTTGTTTTATTCCCCTTGTGTCTATTTTGTTGTGATGACAGTTGTTGACAGCTCACTTTGTCACGAAGAAGATAGATGAACGAACTCAGGGTATTGGATATTTTTGAGCGGGCAGTCAGAGTGTAGATAGAGTCCGGACTAGCACAGTGGGGACTGTGTTTGCATCTGCGTGATGTATTCTCCAAGATAGAATTACACAAACAAGAGATAGCATCACATACATTGTTGATAGACGAGTAGAAGGGGAGAGGTATTGTATTAGACGAGTAGAAGGGAGAGGTATTGTATTAGACAGTAGAAGGGAGAGGTATTGTATTAGACGAGTAGAAGGGAGGTATTGTATTAGAGAGTAGAAGGAGAGGTATTGTATTAGACGAGTAGAAGGGAGAGGTATAGTATTAGACAGTAGAAGGGGAGAGGTATAGTAATAGACAGTAGAAGGGAGAGGTATTGTATTAGACAGTAGAAGGGAGAGGTATTGTATTAGACGAGTAGAAGGGAGAGGTATAGTATTAGACGAGTAGAAGGGAGAGGTATTGTATTAGACGAGTAGAAGGGGAGAGATATAGTAATAGACGGGTAGAAGGGGAGAGGTATTGTATTAGACGAGTAGAAGGGAGAGGTATAGTAGACGAGTAGAAGGGAGAGGTATAGTAATAGACGAGTAGAAGGGGAGAGGTATAGTATTAGACGAGTAGAAGGGTAGAGGTATTGTATTAGACGAGTAGAAGGGGAGAGGTATAGTAATAGACGGTAGAAGGGAGAGGTATTGTATTAGACAGTAGAAGGGAGAGGATATAGTAATAGACGGTAGAAGGGAGAGGTATAGTAATAGACTAGTAGAAGGGGAGGTATAGTAATAGACGAGTAGAAGGAGAGGTATAGTATTAGACGAGTAGAAGGGAGGTATTGTATTAGCAGTAGAAGGGAGAGGTATAGTAATAGACAAGTAGAAGGGGAGAGGTATAGTAATAGACGAGTAGAAGGGAGAGGTATAGTAATAGACGAGTAGAAGGGAGAGGGTATGTAATAGACAATAGAAGGGAGAGTATAGTAATGACGAGTAGAAGGAGAGATATTGTATTAGACAGTAGAAGGGAGAGATATAGTAATAGATGATTAGAAGGGAGAGATATTGTATTAGACGAGTGAGGGAGAGGTATTGTATTGACGAGTAGAAGGGAGAGGTATAGTATTGACGAGTAGAAGGGAGGTATAGTAATAGACGGTGGAAGGGAGGTATAGTAATAGACAGTAGAAGGAGAGGTATAGTAATAGACAAGTAGAAGGAGAGGTATAGTAATAGACGAGTAGAAGGAGATATATTGTATTAGACAGTAGAAGGAGAGATATAGTAATAGACGATTGAAGGGAAGATATTGTATTAGACGAGTAGAAGGAGAGGTATTGTATTAGACGAGTAGAAGGGAGGTATAGTATTAGACGAGTAGAAGGGAGAGGTATAGTAATAGACGGGTAGAAGGGAGAGGTATAGTAATAGACGAGTAGAAGGGGGAGGTATAGTATTAGACGAGTAGAAGGGGAGAGGTATTGTATTAGACGAGTAGAAGGGAGAGTATAGTAATAGACGGGTAGAAGGGAGAGGTATAGTAGTAGAAGGGGAGAGGTATTGTATTAGACGAGTAGAAGGGAGAGGTATTGTATTAGACGAGTGAGGGAGGTATAGTAATAGACGGTAGAAGGAGAGTATTGTAATGACGGGTAGAAGGGAGAGGTATAGTAATAGACGAGTAGAAGGGAGAGGTATAGTAATAGACGAGTAGAAGGAGAGATATTGTATTAGACAGTAGAAGGGGAGGTATTGTATTAGACAGTAGAGAAGGGAGAGATATAGTAGTAGAAGGGAGAGATATTGTATTAGACGAGTGGGAGGGTATAGTAAATGTCGCCTATATCAAGCGATGATAATTACAGTCTCAGACGTGTGTTGCTGCACCTCTCTGGCGTGTGCGGAGGTGACAGTAAAGTCTAATCCTCGAACACAATCTTCTTCCACAGATGCGGCTTATATGATGGAGGCTAATCATAGGATGTAGTGTGTTTTATCTATTCGCGCAGCTCGCTTTCCTGCACTCAACAGTTCGATAATTCTCAGCTTCGATTTCCTCATGTGTTGTTACAACGCAACATTTGATAGTCTTGGGAGAGTAAACTTCCACCAAAGAAGGTGCACGGGCCTTTTTTCCTTCACTAGTCTACGGAACACCTTGAGATAATGTTGTATCCAGTTTAACCCCCTAGTCTACGGAACACCTTGAGATAATGTTGTATTCAGATTAGCCCCTAGTCTACAGGAACACCTTGAGATAATGTTGTATTCAGATTAGCCCCTAGTCTACAGGAACACCTTGAGATAATGTTGTATACAGATTAGCCCTAGTCTATGGGAACACCTTGAGATAATGTTGTATACAGATTAGTACCTAGTCTACGGAACACCTTGAGATAATGTTGTATACAGATTAGTACCCTAGTCTACGGAACACCTTGAGATAATGTTGTATGATTAGCCCCTAGTCTACGGAACACCTTGAGATAATGTTGTATTCAGATTGGCCCCTAGTCTACGGAACACCTTGAGATAATGTTGTATACAGATTAACCCCCTAGTCTACGGAACACCTTGAGATAATGTTGTATACAGATTAGTACCCTAGTCTACGGAACACCTTGAGATAATGTTGTATACAGATTAGTGCCCTAGTCTATGGAACACCTTGAGATAATGTTGTATACAGATTAGCCCCCTAGTCTACGGAACACCTTGAGATAATGTTGTATTCAGATTAGTACCCTAGTCTACGGAACACCTTGAGATAATGTTGTATACAGATTAGTACCCTAGTCTACGGAACACCTTGAGATAATGTTGTATACAGATTAGCCCCCTAGTCTACGGAACACCTTGAGATAATGTTGTATTCAGATTAACCCCCTAGTCTACGGAACACCTTGAGATAATGTTGTATACAGATTAGTACCCTAGTCTACGGAACACCTTGAGATAATGTTGTATTCAGATTAGCCCCCTAGTCTACGTAACACCTTGAGATAATGTTGTATACAGATTAGTACCCTAGTTTACGGACCACCTGGAGATAATGTTGTATACAGATTAGCCCCTAGTCTACAGAATACCTTGAGATAATGTTGTATACAGATTAGCCCCCTATCAGCTTAACATAAGGTCATGCAAGCAGTTGTTGGATGAGTGCAAGAGCAGCCGTCAAAGTGTCAATGGTTATGGTATCAGAACTCAAAACCAGAGCAGAAGATCTATGTAATAGGAATACATCAAAAGAACGCAACAAATAAAAAAACTGTCTAATTTATGATTCCGGCG
Source organism: Arion vulgaris (assembly GCA_020796225.1). Classification (NCBI taxonomy): domain Eukaryota; kingdom Metazoa; phylum Mollusca; class Gastropoda; order Stylommatophora; family Arionidae; genus Arion; species Arion vulgaris. Next base: position 10,321 of record JADZMA010001038.1, read on the forward strand.
CACGTTTACTGCTTGCATACTGAATTAGCAAGTATTCTGGCTTTGCGTCAACTTATTAAATACTGCGAGCCAATATATCGATTCTGAAGAGCGAATGGTTTAATAAACCATTTGATATTGGTTATTGGTTATTAAACTGATGTTACTGACTCTGGGCAGGCTCATGGGTGCTCGTATCCAGCAACAGATATCGAAGAGTAAGTAAACTGATGGTTACCGTGGCTAGCTGATTAAACATACTCCTCACTCTGCTCCTCAGGCATTCAGTTCTTCTTGTACAACGCGTAATTCCAAACTTCTTAAATCGTTGGATCGAATCAACATGTATTCTAGTGTCTTCATCTAACAGACAATTGTAAAGAGACCAAAGAAATCCCCTTTATCCATCTCTAAGTCCCAACAGTCGTTGCTGTTGATGCAAGCCTGTCCCATTTTTCATTCCCGCAAACACAAACATGAACAACACAGTAGATCAACGTAAGTCTATGGAGGTTAGAAACTTCTATAGACGATATCCACTCATGCCTAAACGTTTGGATCGTGTGAAGCATCGACTGAGAGTCAGATATAATAACGACCTCAGTAAATGGAGTCCCAGAGAGCTAATGAAAATCTGGAAATAAAAACAAAAATCTGGGAATAAAAACGAATAACGAAATAAATGTAACACAAAAACACACATAAAAACCAGAAATAGAACGGAAGAGAAACAATGAAAAATCAAGTAAATATATAACTTGAATACATACAACATATACCCATATAGATTACAAGGCATGGGAAGAGAAAGTACTAAAAGCTATAATGTAATACGTTGAGCCCACGTGGTCGCAAGGTACCATACAAAGAATCAACCGATTCTCCAGAGCAAAATCGACTGCGATCATCCGAGGAACACGATCGGATGGCTATGACCTGGACATCGTGAGCTCCTACGTTGGTCGTCCATTTGTTTTTTTTTAATTTGTCACTCCTGTTGTTCGTTTGCTGATAAAGGCCTTGTTGGTCGAAACGTTGCTGTATTTTGTCATTGTGTTTGTAATTTGTAAAACTACAGTACTTTGTGATTACGTGTCATGCGTATTAGCTAAGTAATTAAAACCTGACTTTTCATCACGATGAACCCACCCGTCGGTATATACAACAACATAATCCCATGCATTATAATTTTTTCAGCTAATTAACTGCGAGATCATCCTTCGTGTTTCCCCAATATATACATTCTCTTCCAAGAGTAATGCTAACGTTGTGAAGAAGTAAAGGCACGAGAATTAAGCGTAACATGTCGTGGATGACCTAGGGTGAGAGAACAATTGGCTAGCTGACCACTGTTGCGACCCTACCAAAAGGGGAGGAATGTATCCCAACAGATGGCAACATGACCAACTATCGCAATGGTTTCTATATTCAAGTCGTAAAAGTTATCGCCCGTGTTATGCTGGGGCCCGCAAGGAAAATAAAGAATAGTACCACTGCAAACAACAAGTTTTGCCCTAGAGCGTTTGATGTGGACCTAGGAAGCTACCAAAATCGGATATGCTGGCCTACTTGTAGCGCATAACTGACACAACATAAATCGCTCTTAGGCTCAGATTACATACACATCCACCATTGTGGTGCCGAGGCCCTGAGAAGGAAAGAATAGTACACTGCAAACTAAACTACATGTCGTAAGAGGCGATTGATTTTGGACCAAGGAAGCTACCTAGTAAAACAAATGCATGCATAAATCGGATGTCTGCCTCTTGTAGGCGATACTATACAGAGTACAATCACTTAGGTTTAGACAAATCACACAAAATCACACAAATCACATAGGTGGTAAACAAATGGTTGATATAGACGTTGAAAGAAGAAGTAACAATTAAAATACTGCGATTGACAATTCCTATTTAAACCAATCATTTTGACTTGTTTTAAATGGCTATCTACCATTGCTAACAAGCAGTCAATATGTTTAAACGTTCACTCTCTTCCATATCTCGTATCGGACAAAGTTGGTGCGCAGCTCTCGGTAACATATGTTTATCGGAGACCATGGTTGATGTAAACGTCCGTTCTTATCAAACAAATTAACCCATAATCGAGTTTCAACGAAAGTGTATGCATATTATCAAACAGGATATACATTTATTCAGAAGTTTAATTGTAAGATTGACCGACTTTATTGTTTGTTTGTTTGTTAGTTAAGCCGAGACACGTCTTTTTCAACCTCAGGTGAACCTTTTATTGGTTATATCAGAGCGTGTCGGCCAACAAACATGACAAATAAGAATGAACAATTTCGGAGAATGAACACTTTAAAGTATCAGATCTAGAGTTATACTGTAGCATATTATCTCGTTTGATTAATCATAGGGGGATGTCATAGCTGAGTCATACCATCTGCATCATACTTAATATATATATATATATATATATATCATTGAAAGGAATATCACATCCTTGTTGAACTGGTTCAAAATGTGTTAATGGCAATCATATCACTTTTGTCTCCTCTTGGTTCTCGTACGAACTATAATTATATGTATGACCTTTTTCTTCTTTACAGTCGGTCAATTGAAACTTGCTTTCCGTGTTGTGCCCGAGCCGAAAGTAAAGATGAAGTGTTCTCTCCCTTTGTGCCTAGCCTGGGCAGCTGATATGGAGAGTGTGCCTTGCCAATTTTCACACAAAAAAACCTCTCTACCCTAATGTTTCATTCAAAGGAAAGTCCATACTTTTCGAATCTGGGTTTGCAGGAGTTGTCTTCTTCTTCTTTGCGTTCGTTCTTTACGACCAATTTTAATAACTTTTGTGATATGTTTGATCTTTGCCAAGAACGTGTATACGTTGCACATTGGTTTGGTAGGCCCCTAACGCATATACTTCTACACAGTTAGGACATGCATCCGATTTCAGCAGGAGTTGTCAGAAGATGGAAGAGAATACACACATAACCATCAACTGCATTAGGTCCTCTCTGGTGATTGTTGGTCAAGTTTTACTACTCTAGCCCTATGCATAACCATGCTGACCCACACGGCAGTGGGGATTTTCGATTAGGGTTCACTCCTCTAACCTTTAGCTCTCCCGAGTTCATCTGCACATGACAGTGGGTTTAACAGTTGCAGATGGTACATCAACTAAGTAAACGACATAATATAGAAGAGAACTGATTACGCAGTATGAACTTTAGACCACGAAATATCTTATTTTTAGAAATGTTAGTTTAAGAAAGCGAATATTAAGTGTTAACGTTGATAACTGAAAATATCTCGTTTTCATACCATTAAGCATATTAGGTGTGTTCCCAGGTGCTTCGGAACGCAGGTCAACGCCTTAACCATTTACCACATTTTCTTTGCCTTAGTAGTATGTTAGTAGAAACACGTAATAACAATGTATGTAGTTTACAAACTACAAAACAATGATAATATACATCAACGTTTCGACAAAAGGCCTGTATCAAGCAAACGATGTCAGCATCCAGAATTTGGTCGAAACGATGCTGTGTATTTTCTTGTGTTTGTAGTGTAAAAAACAACAGTACTTTGTTAATATGTGTTTCGTCATTCTACATATTTTTACTGCAGTCTCCATCTATATTCGTTTGACTACATTAGTAATAATTTTCATCTTTTTTTGACTAGTTTGTGCGTTTGCCACTTACGTTTTCTCCTTCTTCTTCTTTGAACGTTGCATATCGACCACTTGGCAATCACTCTGTGTAATTTGTATGTGATCTGACGCTAATAGCGATTGTACGTTGTGCTAGTTATGCGCCTACAATTAGACCAGCACATTCGATTTCTGCGCTGCTTTTTTGTTAGGTAGCATCTCTAGAGCCTACATCATTCGCCTTTTTGACATGCACTGTAGGTTACTATTTTGCTTCTCTTGCGGGCCCCGGCACCACCGGCGGACTCCACTTACTAAATCGATCATCTGAAAATTATCTCTACTATTAACTCAGTACCATTTTTCCAGTCAAATGTCTTTTGGTTTAAAGGGAAAAGGAAAGTGTTCATATTTAGTGCGGCGTTCTTCGTGACAAGATGAAAAATATGTCGATACAGAACGCCCAAATTCAGTTTTTCAATTACACAACTTGTAGTAATCATGAAAACCATCATGCATCATCATGATCAAGGTGCGTATCCTTTATAGGACGTTGCTCTCTTTGCACCACATCTGAAATTCACTCTGTCTCTAGCCAGTTCACCCAATTCGTCGATGGTCATATTCATTGTTTCTTTAATATCGTGTAGCCATCTTCTTCTTGGTCTGCTTCTGCCTCTGCGTCCTGGGACCCTGTCCTCTAATATTGTTTTTTCCAGGCCATCGTGACGCTTGATGTGATCAAAGTATCTAATGTGTCTGTATAGTATGTTGTTTATCAGCCAATTCTCTTTAACATTTAGTTCTTTCAGGACACCCGGTGTTCTTTCTTTTTTGTCCATTTTCGTAGGATCGTTCTGTAGCATTTAGTTTCGACTGGATTTTCGTTTTTTGTGTGTAATAGTCCATGATTCCACCTTAAGTAGCCCTGGGAAAATGCACGCTCTCAATATTTTAATTTTAATATTTTGCTGGTGCTTTGCCACATTTATTCAGTGTTTAACTTCTTGATTCTAATACCAATCTTCTTGGGATCTTTTTGGAACAGTCACCATTATTGTTTTTGAGCCCAGATATTGCTCTCTCAATGGAGGTTGTAATTGTTATGCATATTAAAACAAAAAACCAGGCAGAGTCTATTAGGACTATTTATTACAACCTCCTGGTGAAATGAAAAGGATAAAGTTCGACAAACAGTCATGACAGAAAGCAAGAAACAAAATACGGAATAATACGTGTACTGTGACTATGACGTTTTATGTCCAACACAAAGCTATGAATTATTTAACATATTTCTCAGTGAACAAAGTTTGAGTTATATAGTATGTTTTCTATATGAAGTTTTTATGCCCAACACAAAGCTATGAATTATTGAACATATATCTCCAGTAAAGCAAAGTTTGAGTTATATAGTATGTTTCATATGAGTTTTATGCCCAACACAAAGCTATGAATTATTGAACATATATCTCCAGTAAAGCAAAGTTTGAATTACATAGTATGTTTTCATATATGAAGTTTTTATGTCCAACACAAAGCTATGAATTATTGAACATATATCTCCAGTAAAGCAAAGTTTGAGTTATATAGTATGTTTTCATATATGAAGTTTTATGTCAACACAAAGCTAGAATTATTGAACATATATCTCCAGTAAGCAAAGTTTGAGTTATATATGAGTATATGTTTTCATATATGAAGTCTTTCTTCTTGTCTTTCTTTTCTCGAATCTTGTTTTTCGTCCCAGCGTGGGGATAAAATTAGTGCTTTACACTGCCTCTGTTATTTCTGAGGTACAGTAGTCACGAACGTTTTCTTTGTTTCATATCCACTATATGGGAGTAACATTGTCTTAAGCCACTGTCTGTTGGTAATATGCTTATGAGGCCCATCATATCCACTATATGGGAGTAACATTGCTCTTTGAAGCACACTGTCTGTTGGTAATATGCTTATGAGACCGAAAACATTTAATTTGCTTTTTCTTGATGTGTCAGTACGTGTTGTATACTTTATTTCTGATGTCTTTATTTCAAAACGATATCTTTAGATACTCCCACCATTCTACATAGACACTGTATGCTGTAGTGACTAAATGTTTCTGTCGTATTCTGTCACCATCCAGCTTTGGCTAATAGCACAATGTTGAAGAAAAAATTGTGTTTTGCAAAATACATGAAAGTTGCATTTATTATATCAACTTAGAGGCATTATTACAGAGCATAATATCTACATTTTCCTAGTGTGACGGTATAACGAGGACACGTTTGTTATTCAGATTCCAGCCCGAGTGTCCAGCGTGTTCGTAGCGCGTTGGACTACGGGTGACAATCCCCTGTATGTGCGGGTTCAACTCTGCGGACTGGCAGAAAAACTACAGGTTCCCCAGATTTACGGTGTTCGTGGCACCGAACCGAAGGGGTTTCGATGTCGATGACACCGAGCCGAAGACTTTCAGCTCAAGTGTTTCTGGAAAAAAAAAAATTCAGATTCCAAACAACAGACCACCAATATCAATGGACAACTGCAACTTGAATGATGTTGTTCCCGTTACATTACTGTGATCGTCGATCAACAACAAAAATTGTCATTGGATCAAGAAAAGAAACCGATTAGTGTAGATAAAGCAACAACACAAATAAAGAGACTGAAAAGAGAGTCTTGGGAAAAGCATACAACTGTCAAAGAAACGAAAACTCTTGAATTCAAAAAATTATCTAGTACACTTTTGTATTGTAGTGAAACATGGTATTATCATCAGTACATTTTTGTATTGTAGTAAAACATGGTATTATCATCAGTAAAATTTGTATTGTAGTGAAACATGGTATTATCATCAGTACATTTTTGTATTGTAGTAAAAAATGGGATTATCATAGTACACTTTTGTATTGTAGTAAAACATAGTATTATCATCAGTACATTTTTTTATTGTAGTAAAAAATGGTATTATCATCAGTACCTTTTTTTATTGTAGTAAAAAATGGTATTATCATCAGTACACTTTGTATTGTAGTAAAACATGTATTATCATCAATTTCATTTTTTTATTGTAGTAAAACATGGTATTATCATCAATACACTTTTGTATGATAAAAATGGTCCAACTTCACGCTCAGGTAAAAAAACATAACCAGATACCATATGCAGTGTCGCTAACTCTTGTTCTTCTTCGAACGCTCCATATCGATCACTTATTAAATACTATTTGAGATTTGTGTATGATCCGAGCCTAAAAGGGGAGGTGTACGTTGTACCAGTTATGCACCAACCAAATAGGCCAGCAAATCTGTTTTCTGAACTTTTATTTCTAGGGTAGCTTCCTGACCCTACTTCAGTTGTCTCTTACTTCATGCCTTGTAGTTGCAGTGTCACTATTCTTTGCTCCTTTCATCATTAATCCTCTCCGCTCCTCGTGGAGCATAGGGCCTCAACAGTTGTTCGCCACTCTTCTCGGTCTCTGGCTGTTCTTTTATGGTCTCCCAACTCAATTTAGCACTCTTCAGCTTCTCAATAAGACCTCGTCTCCAAGTTTGCTTAGGCGTCCTCTTTTCGTTTCCTGCGGTTCCACTCGAGCACCTGTCTAGTGACAGTCTACTGTGCCTTCCCAAGTATGGCCTATCCATCGCCATCTTCTCCTCTTGACCTGTGTCATCATGGTTCCTGCCCTGTTCTTATCCACAGATCCGTGTTTGTAACTTTATCATACCATCTCAATCTGAGAATCCGCCGCAAACATCCGTTGACAAGGTCTGGATCTTATTTGTATTGCCTTAGTGACTCGCCAGTTTCCGAGCCATCGCAACACCGACTTCACATTTGAGCTGAAAATCCTGAGCTATGTTTTCGTGGAGATGGCAGCGGACTTCCACACCATGTGCAGTATCGCAAAGGCCTGTCGGGCCTTCCTAATCCTAGCATTAATGTCCTCATCTGTACCACCTGATCTGCTGATCTTACTTCCAAGGTAGACAAATTCATCCACATCTTCTATCCCCCTTTCCCCTCAATCAGTATTGGATCTTGCTGTATGTTGTTGATACGCATTACTTTAGTCTTCTCTTGACTGATTTTAAGACCGACTCGTTGTGCCGTTTGTGTCAGAGCATCCACTTTTTCCTGCATGTCTTGTAGTCTTACAGAGCAAGTCGAGATCGTCCGCAAAGTCCAGGTCGTCTGCTTTGGCATAAGTGTCCTTTTATGCTTTTCCAGACCTGGCGTAGGCTGTGCGTTTGACCCAATCAAGTAGCACCAAGAAGAGGAGTGGGGACAGCAGGCATTTCTGTCTAACACCAGTAGTGACCTGGAACTCCTCTGACAGTCTTCCATCATGAAAAACCCTGGCAGGAAAACCCCCTCATACAGCTGCCTGATGATGTCGACAGTCTTCTCCAGCACCCCATAGTTTCTTAGGATCCCCCAAATTGATTTCCTATCTATGCTGTCAAATGCCTTCTCAAAATAAACAAAGCACGTAGGCGGATCACTCCATTGTTTGTTCCACTATGATTCTTAAAAGTGGCTATCTGGTCTTGCAAGATCTATCCTTAAGGAACCCAGCCTGTTCGTCCCTAAGCCTCTGGTCTGCGTCTTTCATCCTGTCCAGAATAACCCTAGTGAGTACTTTGCGGAATGGGGGCAGCATGATCCCTCTCCACTTGTCACAATTTGACAAATTGCCATTCTTTGGCAGTTTCACAAAGGCATTTCTTCCAATCTGCTGGTATCTCCTCCCTGTCCTACCCCAGTTGAACAATATGTGGAGTTGGTTTACCATCTCTTCTCCCCCCTCCCCAGAGTTTCCCGCGGGGAAATTATCAACCCCCTGCCGCCTTGCCCTTTTTCAAGTTTTCCAAGGCATTGCGGATTTCCTGTTTTGTGATCTCCCCACGTTTATGTCAGCAGGTCTCCTTGCCCTAAATCTAGTGGGTTTAGTGGGGGGAGGTCTATTTAACACTTCCTGGAAATGCTCTTTCCAGTGCCTCAGTTGTTCGTCAATTTTAGTCAAAAGTTTTCCAGTCTTATCTCTCACTGGCCTGCTCTGATTATTTTCCTCCCATCAACAATCTGGTTGTCTCATAGAAGCCTTGAGGTCACCTTTGCTGGCTGCGTCTCTGCCTCTTTCTGCTATCTCATTTATGAATGCTCTTTTGTCGTTTCCCCTGTCTTTTTACCTCTCTAGCCATCTCTTATATCTAGTTTGCCGCCTGTTTGCTGTCTTGTTCGTGACTGGTTTACTTTTGTTTCAGCTTCTTCCTCTCCTCCACCCTCTGCCATGTTTCAACCGTGATCCGGGGTTTTCCCTGATTGTTGATGGTCTCCCAAGTTTTTCTTCAAGGGCTCCATCGCCCGCCTGCTTTAAGGTTTTCCCACCTACTCTCCACTGTATCTTCCTCTTCTGTTGTCTGTAGCGCCTCGAATCGGTTCTTTAGAGCAATCTGGAAGACTTCTTTTCTGACCTGCGATTGGAGTTTCTTGACATCAAACTTGGGATTCTGACTTGTTGTTTCTTTTTGCCGATAATTCATTTTTAATTTTACAGCTACCAGATGGTGATCAGATCCTATGTCAGCTCCTCTCTTCCTCTAAATCTTGTAGTGATGCTCTCCATCGTTGGTTGCCACATGATCGATCTGGTTTTCCTTCCGATGGTCTGGCGAGATCCATGTTGCCTTATGGCATCTTCGATGCGGAAAGAGTGTACCCCCAATGACAAGCTCATTGGGCACATAATCTGCAAATATCTCACCATTTTCGTTCATGCTTCGAAGACCATTTACTCCCATCTCTTTTTCCCTGCCAGTGTTTTCGTTGCCCACCTTGGCATTCAAATCCCCCATAAGAATCAGCATGTCGTGCTTTGGTACTTTGTCCACAGTTTCCTGTAGTTGTGCATAGAAATGGTTTTTTTCCACCCCCTCTGCATCGTTCGTCGGTGCATAACACATAATTATGTAGGTCTTCTGGAACTTAGATACGAACCTTTGCACTAATAATGCGGCCCGACACTGGTTCCCATTCCATCAGACTTTACTTTTTCCCGGTCAGCATCAAGCCACCCGGCTTCCGAGATCATCTTCATTTCTTGCCCGAATGGAGCAGCGTTTCTCCCGTCTGAGTCTTGTTTCCCCAAAGGCATTCCTTGTTTCACAATTTCCACAACAAAAGCTTGTACCGATGCATCTCCTTCACCATTGTGCATTTGCCTGTCTCTGGCAGTGTCCTTACATTCCACATCCCTACAAGGGTGGACTTCTTCTGTTTTAATCAACTTGGTGCTTCTATCTTTGTTGTCTGCGGCCAAAAAAGGGTCGTCAGCACGTCAGCTTCCTTGCGGGTTTGGCTGCTGCCGTCATCTTCCTGCATGGACCCCTAGTCCTTTCGAGACTCGAGTTAGTTTTGAACAATTTGTTTTTGGTTTCTGTAACTACTGTTTTTTAAAATGGTTGGGTAGTTAATCGCACAACCCCCAACCTGGAGGACCAGAAGACCACATTTAGTATGCCCTCTGTCCTTCGACCTTTCCGGCGGTAACCTTCCCGCAGAACTCTCCGGTCCCTGAGGTACAAAGCCCCCCAACCACTCAGGTAATGGCCTCATGGGAGCTTTGCTCCCTTTGCAGTCCCGGAAACCACGGGCGGTGTCGCTGACAAATTCTTTCTTACTGAAATATATGATAAACAAGAATACGGTTTCTAGAAGATCACTTATTACACACAAAGTTATATGATTAATTTTCGTAGAATGAAATGGTTTGGCATTGCAAGACATGCACTGTTTTGGAACCCCCGGGAAAGATGATTTGGGAAGATCTAGCAGACCTGGAGAAAAGATGATTATGGGAAGATCTAGACAGACCTGGAGAAAAGATGATTTGGGAAGATCTAGACAGACCTGGAGAAGAGATGATTTGAGAAGATCTAGACAGACCTGGAGAAGAGATGATTTGAGAAGATCTAGACAGACCTGGAGAAGAGATGAGTATGGGAAGATCTAGACAGACCTGGAGAAGAGATGAGTATGGGAACATCTAGACAGACCTGGAGAAAAGATGATTATGGGAAGATCTAGACAGACCTGGACAAAAGATGATTATGGGAAGATCTAGACAGACCTGGACAAAAGATGATTATGGGAAGATCTAGACAGAACTGGAGAGGAGATGAGTATGGGAAGATCTAGACAGACCTGGAGAAGAGATGAGTATGGGAAGATCTAGACAGACCTGGAGAAAAGATGATTATGGGGAAAATCTAGACAGACCTGGAGAAAAGATGATTATGTGAAGATCTAGACATACCTTTAGAAAAAAATGATTATGTGAAGATCTAGAAAGACCTGGAGAAAAGATGATTATGGGAAGATCTAGACAGACCTGGAGAAAACATGATTATAGGAAGATCTAGAAAAAACCTGGAGAAGAGATGATTATGGGAAGATCTAGACAGACCTAGAAAAAGATGATTATGGGAAGATCTAGAAAAGACCTGGAGAAAAAAATGATTATGGGAAGATCTAGACAGACCTGGAGAAGAGATGAGTATGGGAAGATCTGGACAGACCTGGAGAAGAGATGAGTATGGGAAGAACTAGACAGACCTGGAGAAGAGATGAGTATGGGAAGATCTAGACAGACCTGGAGAAGAGATGAGTATGGGAAGATCTGGACAGACCTGGAGAAGAGATGGTTATGGGAAGATCTAGACAGACCTGGAGAAGATTATGGGAAGATCTAGGGCAGACCTGAAGGGAATTATGGGAAGATCTAGACAGACCTGGAGAAGAATGAGTATGGAAAAATCAGACAGACCTGGAGAAGAGATGAGTATGGAAAGATCTAGACAGACCTGGAGAAGAGATGAGTATGGGGAAAATCTAGCAGACCTGGAGAAGAGATGGTATGGGGAAAATCTAGACAGACCTGGAGAAGAGATGATTATGGGAAGATCTAGACAGACCTGGAGAAAAGATGATTATGGGGAAAATCTAGACAGACCTGGAGAAAGATGAGTATGGGAAGACCTAGACAGACCTGGAGAAAAGATGATTATGGGAAGATCTAGACAGACCTGGAGAAGAGATGATTATGGGAAGATCTAGACAGACCTGGAGAAGAGATGATTATGGGAAGATCTAGACAGACCTGGAGAAAAGATGAGTATGGGAAGATCTAGACAGACCTGGAGAAAGAGTGATTATGGAAGAAACTAGAAAGACCTGGGGAAGAGATGATTATGGGAAGATCTAGACAGACCTGAGATGAATGATTATGGAAGATCTGACGACCTGGAGAAGAGATGATTATGGGAAGATCTAGACAGACCTGGAGAAGAGATGATTATGGGAAGATCTGGGCAGACCTGGAGAAGAGATGATTATGGGAAGATCTGGACAGACCCGGAGAAGAGATGAGTATGGAAAGAAACTGGACAGACCTGGAGAAAAGATGAGTATGGAAAGATCTAGACAGACCTGGAGAAGAGATGAGTATGGGAAGATCTAGACATACCTGGAGAAAAGATGATTATGGGTAGATCTAGACAGACCTGGATAAGAGATGATTATGGGAAGATCTGGGGCAGACCTGGAGAAGAGATGAGTTGGAAAGATCTAGACAGACCTGGGGAAGGATGAGTATGGAAAGATCTAGACAGACCTGGAGAAGAGATGAGTATGGGAAGATCTAGACAGACCTGAGAAAAAGATGAATATGGGAAGATCTAGACAGACCTGGAGAAAAGATGATTATGGGAAGATCTAGACAGACCTGGAGAAAAGATGAGTATGGGAAGGGTCTGGGCAGACCTGGGGAAGAGATGAGTATGGGAATGTCATAGTCCCCAGATGGCAGCGGAGGAATGGACAGTTAGCCAGATAGTTAGAGTAGTATAATTAGATTATTTAATAGTTGGGACTATGTGTTGTACTCTCTATGTAGAAGTGCAACACATAACTCTGAACATGACCTTTTGTGTAGTTAAATAGTGACGGTTTAGTAACAGTTGCTAGGAAGTTAGTTAGTAAATAGAAGAGATGACACAAACCTTAAGATGGATGGACGTGTTGCATGATCTGTCCACTCACACACTTATATCAACCAATAAATATACCTATGTAAACTCTACATAGTTATTGAGTATATCTTAGTTACGAATAAATGCCCTAAGATAGAAAGGAGTCAATATTAGCTGAGAATGACATCTGTTGCAACTACAAACCAAATAGGAACCCTTAGTACTTTATATATATATTTACACTTCGTGGATGCTAGGGATCTAATGAAGATGGATCAAGAGTAAGAATCACAATGAGGAGCACACGAACAAGCCACCACTCGGCCCTGACCATAAAGATGATGATGAAGGGAATGGATGTCAGTACAGCCACCCCACATTGGCCAAGTGTTATGCTGTTGGGTCGCCGTCGGAATCATAGACGCATATTTTCCATATTTTCCAATTAATTTATGTAATGCTGATTGATTTCTAGTACCATGGTTTCAGCACAAGAGCACAGAGGGTTTACTGTTGAAGTTAGCCATGGTCACCTATGGCCAGGTTGATGAGTACGTCCAACGACGTGTGGTGACTCCTTACCAAGTGCTCATTCAACTTGGGTCTTCTGAGATCCCGTCAGGATTTTTTTTCTTTTCGACCATGGTTGGCTGTTATAGTTAGTTGTTGTGGAGCACGTTTATCACGTGAGGGGACTTGTTCCCTTCAGCTCTACCACTCTTTAACCTATTGGACACTACCTGTGGGTTTTTCTTTGGGGGTTTCGCCGTCAGGGCGACGGCGAGGTCTCCAGGGGGTGTCATAGTCCCCAGATGGCAGCGGAGGAATGGACAGTTAGCCAGATGGGTTAGAGTAGTATAATTAGATTATTTAATAGTTGGGGGCTTGTTTGTACTCTCTATGTAGAAGGCAACAATAACTACGAGACATGACGCTTTTTTGTATTAAATAGTAGGTTTAGTAACAGTTGCTAGGGAAATTAGTTAGTAAATAGAGAGATGACACAAACCTTAAGATGGATGGACGTGTTGCATGATCTGTCCACTCACACACTTATATCAACCAATAAATATGCCTATGTAAACTCTACATGGTTATTGAGTATATCTTAGTTACGAATGAATGCCCTAAGATAGAAAGGAGTCAATATTAGCTGAGAATGACATCTGTTTAACTTCAAACCAAATGAACGCATTAGTACTTTATATATATATTTACACTTCGTGGATGCTAGGGATCTAATGAAGATGGATCAAGAGTAAGAATCACATCGAGGAGCACACGAACAAGCCACCCTCGGCCTGACCATAAAGATGATGATGAAGGAAACCTGTGTCTACTACTAAAGACCCCACCCGTACTACCAGAAACTGAGACCCCACCACAGGAAGATCTAGACAGTCCTGGAGAAAGAGATGATTATGGGAAGATCTAGACAGACCTGGAAAAGATGATTATGGGAAGATCTAACAGACCTGGAGAAAAGATGGTATGGAAAGATCTAGACAGACCCGGAAAAAGATGATTATGGGAAGATCTAGACAGACCTGGAGAAAAGATGAGTAGGGAAGATCGGGGCAGACCTGGAGAAGAGATGAGTATTGGAAGATCTAGACGACCTGGTGAAAGATGAGTATGGGAAGATCTAGGGCAGACCTGGAGAAAAGATGAGTATGGGAAGATCTAGACAGACCTGGAGAAAAAAATGAGTATGGGAAGGTCTAGACAGACCTGGAGAAATGATCTGGAGGCTGATATTAAAATAAAGGGAACACTTGGAAAGAATTGGAAGGGGTGGCAGAAGACAGGAAGAGCTGTTTTGAAGAAATTTTGAAGATCTGTGCCGTTGGGATGTGAAGACGAAGAAGAAATTGTTTGGGTACAATGTTATGTTATGTTATGAGATCGACGTCATGATACATTGGACCGTCCCATGCATGCTCTGTCCTCCACTGCAGCAGCCATCCCAAAGTTCATTTGCTCACCGTACCCATGAAGTTGATTACAATATCTTTCTCTCTACCACGAAGACGACAATGTCTGGCATATCCCAAAATTAACGCCTAATTCTCGGGAAAACGTTCCAGTGTCTCAGACTTGCCCATGTCACATAATTGGGGCGTACCCATAGATGATATCGGCTCTGTCCATACTTCGCCTTGAGTCCGGGCATTGTTTACGAAAGTCAGCACGCTCGTTACCCTGTCTCCAGCATGTCCAGGTGTGTACAGCCAAGTCATTTTCTTGAGATGTGAACTCCGAATGCTGTCCAACCATTGCACACGCATACTTCCAGATTCAATCATTTGAAGCATATTCATCAGTCTCATATGATAATCGCATGGGTTACCTGTTGCTCAGCCACCCATGACAGAGCCCTGGAGAAGCGGTGATTTTCCATTGTCGTGCTCGATGTCGTTGTCTCCGAAAGCGCCGCAGTCCCCATGAAGTGTGCGCCGTTTCGCTGTGCTAATACAATTGTGGGCAATAGGATAATGATATAGTAGAACGACATAAAGACCTTTAGTTTTGGAAAAAATAATGATGGACAATAGATCATCTAAGGTTAGTTTTCCTTTAGACACGCCGTTATCAGTAGAAACGTTTTCGTTATTGTCTATGTGTGTTTAAATCATTGCCTTTCTTTTTCATCATCCTTAGCCCATAGGGAACATAGGTCCGTAACCGAAGCCTTCCAAGCGCCTATCCGAGGGCCCTCTTTTCCAGATCTCTCCACTCTCTCCCCCTTTTCTTGCATTCAAGTCTCCATTTCCAGTCTCCCGATGTTCGGGTCTTCCCCACCTCTACTGACCCCGAGGTTCCATTGGAGACCCTGTCTTGTGATGATTTTGGGGTGTTTCCTCAGTGTGTGTCCTATCCATCGCCACCTTCTGTTTTTATCTCTTGTTCCACCTGTCGTTGTGCTGTTCTATCCCCGAGTTCCCTGTTGTAGTCCTGTCATACCAAGCAGATAAGTATTCTCAGATGGAATTTTTAGTTGTCATTGTGTTTTTAAATCCTGTCATGTCGGTTCATGAACTTCACAAAAGTTAGCCCTCGTTTAGTCTTAGATTAAGTCGATGACACTGCGTGAAAATTGATTAATAAGAAATTTGTACCATTGGAAACAATTCGACCCCGCCTTTTTAATATTGATTTTGTGCAATCATGCCAAAATTCTTAACGTTGATCTCAAGTGAATATTTTAAAAAAAAA
>JADZMA010001039.1:5000-26144 GCA_020796225.1 Arion vulgaris
TCCCCGCAGGTTCACCTACGGAAACCTTTTTTGACTTTTACTTTCCCCAAGCGATCGGTTCGGGGCTTCTTCTCGGCCAGCGGTGCCGGCACTTTCGTCCCAGCCCCGAGACCAATCCGAGGCCCTCACTGAACCGCTCAATCGATAGTAGCGACGGGGGGTTGTAAAAAGGGCGGGGGACGTAATCAACGCGAGCTTATGACTCGCGTTTGGGGGGAATTCCTCTTTCCCGGGGAAGAATTACAAGCCCCAATCCCCCCGGGGGGAGATTAAAGGGGGTTTTCCCCAAACCCCTTTTGGGGGCCAGGAGGCACCCACGCTGTTTCCCTTTATGTAGCGCGTTGGGGCCCCCGGACATCTAAGGGCATCACAGACCTGTTATTGTAATCTCGTGGGGCCCTAAACGCCACTCGTCCCTCAAGTTGCGCCGGCGCATCGGGGACGGCGGCTATTTAATAGGCTAGAGCCCGTTCGTTATCGGTTTGGGGGGCCAAATCCTCCAAACAAAGAACGGCCATGCCCACCACCCACCGAATCAAAAAGAGCTATCAATCTGTCAACCCTTACAGTGCCCGGACCAGGTGATTTTTCCCTTTGTTGAGTCAAATTAAGCCGCGGCCCCACCCCTGGTGGTCCCCCTTCCCCAAATTCCTTTAAGTTTCGGCTTTGCAACCATACTTCCCCGGAACCCAAACATTTTGGGTTTTCCAAAAGCTCCCGCAAGTCATCGAAGCAACTCCTGCGGATCGCTAGTCGGCATCGTTTATGGTCAGAACTACGACGGTATCGTCGTCTTCGCGCCCGATTTTGTTCTTGATTAATGAAAACATTTTTTTAAAAATGCTTTCGCAGAAACCTTCTTGCGGCGATCCAAAAATTTCACCTCTAACCCCCAATTGAATCCCCCCCGTTTGTCCCTGTTAATCATTACCTCCATTTCCCGAAAACCAACAAAAATAGAACCGGGGTCCTATTCCATTTTTCCCATGCACCATTATTCAGGCGGCTAAAACCGCTTTGAACACTCAAATTTTTTAAAAAGTAAACGCCCCGGGACCGGGACGCTCAGTAAAGGGCCCCCCGGGAAGGCCGGCAGAGGGTGGGGCGGGGAGCCCGGGGCTTTTGAACCGGCGCGGGGCCGGCCCGCCCCCGCCTGAGATAAATTCGGGGTTTTTTAACTGAAACCCGGTTTTTAATATACGCTATTGGAGCTGGAATTTTTCGTCACTACCTCCCATCCCAAAATTGGGAAGTTGCCGCCTGTTCTCAGTTCGTTTCTTTTTTTTAAAATAAACGCCGGACCTTCAGTGAAAAGGGAAGCTCTGGGTCTGAAAAACCGGGGGCTCTCCCCCAAAAAAATGGGGAAAAAGGCTTGAAAAAATTTCCCGGGGGGGTCAAAGAGAAGCCACAACGAATCTGTGAAATACCCGGTATTCGGTAACGGTTAATTACTATTCGTGTTGTCACATTTGGGCCCGTTTTTATCTCCCGCCAAATATTTAACCCCTAGGCCAATTCCCTTTTCCCAACGTCTTTCAGATGACAACCAGCAAGCGCTACATTACGATAATGAGTGCTGTAAAATAATAAATTTGACCCAGTATGGTAAATTTTTTTTCTTGCGTCCCCTAATTGTCTTTTTTGCTAACTAACTTTTACGCCGGGCATGTTTTTCAACAAACTTTAAGCAATATTTAACTTTCGGGAAAATTCCTTTTTAAAAAGTCTTTTGATATTCGAAAGTATTCGTTATTAATACATGTTTTTTTTTTCCCAAATTATGAGTTTGTAAAAATTGTTTAAACATTAACTTAATAACATCACTGAATTATATATTTCCCTTATTGGATGCTAGTTCTTCAACAGGGTTATTATATAATTATATAAGTCATTAAATTTCAAATTAAAAAAGAAATTTTTACTTTTGTGTTTCTGTTTTCTCTCTTCCAAAGCAGGAGCAGATTAAATATCTTGTTTTTACCGACAGCTAGGGGTTACCCAAAGGGGTTATGACCTCTAATAATGACAGCAGTGTAAGGTTTATGAAATCATGAGCTTTTCTTGAACCCAAAAAATGAAGTAATTATCATTTAATTCATTATTATGAAGTGTTTTTAGTTTAAAAAGGGATATGATATTGGGGGAAATTTTTAAAAAATTATTAAATTATCACTGCTAAGTCTAACCCCCTATAAAATCAAGGAAAGGGCTTAACTCTTAACGGGGTTTGGGGGTTTTTTTTTTCCCGGGGGTTCCCAAAAAAGCCCCAATGATAAAAAAATTTGCCAGGTCGCATTGCATCTCTTTTACTATTTAAACCCGGGTTTTATTCTTTTCATAAGTCCCCATTTTTTCATCGCCCCTTCCCCCTTAAAATTAAAACCATACTAACCGACCCAAACTTCGTCTTTAAATTTAACCTTCTCATTTCCCTACAAAATGCCCGTTAAACTCCATTCACAGGCTGCTTTTAAAGGGAAACCCTTTTATAATTTTTGATGCCCCGCTCTATTTTAGCAACCATACAAGTTCTTTGCATTGAAAAAAGGCATGTTATATATGGTTGGAAAACTAATTGGATGGTCTATCAGGATATGTGGTTTTTAAAATAAATTTTGATGTAATTTATGATATCCCTAGCCTATTTGAAAAAACTAAAAATAGATTATTCTACAAATGACAAATTTTTGTAGTCACAAAGAAGGAAAAAAAAAAGTATGACAAAAAATAATGGAATTTTTATTACAGTCTTGTAAAAAATCTTCATATTTGCAAAAAATATATGAATTTAAACATGTTTGAAAAATATGAAAAGGGAGTAATCATGAAATTTTAAAATTCAATATTTTTTTATTTAAGAAAAACAAATAAATAAATATGGCCTTCAAAAAAATGTTGGGGAATTGGTCTATTTAAACAGCCCATAAAAAAAACTAACATTTTATTTGCAAACCCAAAAAATTAAATGGGTTTTATAATTTCCAAACATTGCAAATAAAAAATATTATTGAACAAAAAAAAAATGATTCACCAATTTATATTTAAAAGAAACAAAATAATCAGGAAAAAATTATCGGGCATCTTGCAAACAAACTCAAAGTAACACAGGCATAGAATGTTTATCTGACCCAAGCATAGATATTTCAAGAATCACTGGTGTCTTCATCAGGACAGTAATCTGAGTTATTAGAATCCATTTTATCACAATTTGGGGCTTTTTGCCTGGAGTAATTTGGACGTCTCTACAAAATGGCAAGTGGGAAATGAGGTGTGCTCCAGTCAACAAGATCAGACATCTAAAAAATATATAATTAATTTTTATTAGAATATCATATGTTCTGCATTAGATAACAAAATTATGGCCACTTAAATAGGCATGTTGCATCGATCATAATGATCGAAATTCCATTATCCCAATGGTTAAGGGTTAAACTGTCAGAGATTGATTGATTGATAGGATCATCATTGCATTTCGTAAGCTCTTCTTCGAACGCTCCATTAACTCCATATCAACCACTCTGTGATTTGCATGTGATCTGAGCCTAAGAGAGATTGTATGTTGTGCCAGTTATGCGCCTACAAGTAGGCCAGCACACCCAATTTCTGTGCTGCTTTTTATTTACTAGAGTAGCATCCCTAGTGTCTACATTAGTCGTCTCTTACAACATGCATTGTAGGTTGCAGTGGTATTATTCTTTGCAGGCCCCGGCACCACACGGCCGACTTCGTTGAGTAACCATGTGCACTCCTATCTCTTTCTTACACAGGAAGATCTCAGCTGCAGTGCACAAACTCCATAGCACCGGCAAGGGTCCCCGTCATGGCAGTAAAATGTCAGAGAGTAACCAGTTTCTTATTTGTTAGTTCTTATCATTGACAAAATCTGTCAAAGTAATCACTGTGATCTGTGTGGTTGAAGCCGAGAATGAAAATACGCTGTGCCACATTTTCATAGACCCTACTCATGTAGGACAAGGGTATCCAGAAAATTTCAGCTTTAATAGATGTTTGGGTTTGTCTGAAATGAAATCTTTACATTTTCGTTACTTTAGTAACTATAGATAAATTTAGTTCAAGAATAGCTGCTTAGTTTACTGCAGTTTCCCAAGTCCTGCATCGCTTCTGCTTTGTTCCATGCACACCACTTCTTGTTGCGAACCCCAGGAATTATAGTTTTCAACCTTTTTCTACATTTGAATGTTTTCTCTCCGCCAGTTTACCGCTTTCTTAAGACCCAGAAGACTCCAACTTTAGATTTTGCATCAACCAAACTTGCCCTAACGTTTCATCTGAGCTTGATCTCCGATACATGGTATACTGCAATACTCCCTTGTGTTGATATATTACATTGTTCTCTGAGTCTTGCCAGAGTGAGCAACTATGGTGCAACCATTGACTGGAGGACATAAGTTTCGCTTACAGACAATACATGCCATTTCCGTACTCCTTACATTTGTTTCGCATTTTTGCAACTCTTCCTATCCCTAGACATCGACCAGGATAGATGTGCAGGTGCATTTACTCTGGGATGTTGTGAGTAGATCTCATATAAATTGTTACTGGGCCTGCACTACTACCTATACTAGAGTAGCTCTACCAGAGTATCTGTCAGTTTGAATCTCCTCGCCCGTGTGTTTCCGGGGACCTCAGGGATAGCAAAGAATAGTAACACTGCGACATACAAGGCATGTAGTAGAGAAGACTTTGGTGGGGGCCTAGGAAGGTACCTGGTAAATAATAAGCATTGCAGAAATTGGATGTTCTGGTCTACTTGTAGGTGCATAACCAGCACAACATACAATCACTCTTAGGCTGAGATCACATACAAATCACAAAGTGGTTAACAAGTGGTCGATTAGGAGCGTTTGAGAAAGGAGAAAAATCGCCTGATCTCTTCTTGTTCTTTGTCACTTTTAAAAATCTATTTTTATTATGTTTCTCTCTCCATATTTGATAAGGAATAAATGCACAATATTATTTTGAGACATGTGTATATTCATAATGAAATCTTGTCCTTAATTTTCTACAGCTCTGAGGCCTATATTACTTCTATGGAAGCCATGCTGGAAAACTGGTCACACAGAACAAGCTAGATACACAACATGGATAATGCAAGAACTGGTTTGTGCATCTTTACAATTGATAACTAAACATCAGAATCTGGTAGAACTCAGTGAACAACATTTATTGTTATTTTTGAATGTTTACCAGTTACTATATACTATTCATCTTTCTCTCCCCTCCCCTCTTTCTCTCCCCTCTCTCTCTTCCCTCTCTCTCTTCTCTCTCTCTCTCTCACCTAGAACGATGAACCAAATCTTTTCATGAATTCTACTGTTGTTTTTAGGGACTCCGTCTCTCGTACTGCTTGAGCGCAGTGTTATCGGGCCAGGTTTCACTTCTTAGGCCTGATAACAATTGGTAGTCTCTCTCTTGTGATCGTTCTTAACCCTTTGGACCCCACACCATTTTACACCAAATCACTTCCCAAATCCCAGCAAAAATAACCACTGACATTCCACAGTATGTTTTTAAAAAATTAATAACTTAAAACTATTGACCTAGGACACTCAAATTTGTGTCAGTGAACAAGAAAATGGACATAGTTTAAAAGAAACAATTAAAATGAATACATAAAAAGTTGAAAAATGTAGTAGAAGTTGGTGGGGAAAAAAATTTGAAAAAACCCAAAATTTTACTTGACAGTTCAAGACAGTGTACTCACCGAATGTCATATATCCAGGTTGGAATGGTACTTGGAGTAACATTGCCTTTGCAGAGATGTATCTGGCAAATGTTACAACCATATCGCTTTCCTGGGGTGTTTCCTGCTGCCATCAGGTGCTTTTCTATTGCGGCACCAGAAACAGGATTTACATTTTCCTGGCATGCGAATCATGCGGTGCGACGACTGATTGCCAGTGACTGGTACATTTGTAGGCAAAAGGGGGGTTAGCTCTCCTCGTGACAATGTTGCCCTTCACGAATGATGCACAGAGAGCAAGCCTGAAATCTATGTGGTCAATATCCTTAGCCTTTGGGTGTGGGCGATCTGAAATGGAATAGATTATCCAGCTATTGACGATGGAAGTCTGTAAGAGAAAATTAAATAGATCCTTCCTTCCTTTCGTTAGCTTGAAATATGTCTATATATTCAATGTTGTCTCTTGTATGAACTTCACTGTCTTTTGTAGCTCACACAGAGGTCCGTGTAGTTTTATGTCGAGTGTTGTTTCGTTAGGCCAGTGAGTTTGCCTCAGTGTATCATATTCAGGGCAGTCTTGAAGTATGTGCTCTGCAGTCTGGTTTGCCTGTCCACATGTACACATGGCTGAATTGCCAATCTTGAATTTTGTATACATGTGGCTCGGAGCGATTGTATCCTGTTCTAAGGCGCAGAATAACAACTTGTTCCAATCTGCTCATATTATAGTAATCGTCTTGTGTTGGTATTTGTGGCTTTCTCATTGATTTAATCATCCTTTTCTTTTGGTGGTAGGTAACTGGCACATCCGGCTGCTCTCCTGCAGCACCTTCCTTGCCAATCGGTCTGCTGTTTCATTTCCTGGTATTCCACAGTGAGAGGTATCCACTGCAAGACGACCCTGCGATGCTTGGACAATTTAGACAGTAGGGTCTGTAGATCTGGCAATTTTCTGGACTGAAGTGCTTGGAGTGCTGATTTTGCATCAGTCAAAAATACAACAGGTTGAGGATCGGGTCTGGTATTCAACAGTTTTCAGTTGCCACCTTGATTGCCTGAATTTCTGCATCATAGTTGTGACAGAATTTCCCGTTGGTACTTTAATCGCATCTCTAGCGTTGTTTGGGTATTCTATGTACACTCCTGCTCCTCCATTCTTCACTGCATTTTCTGGTGACCCATCCGTGTATATCCGGACCCAGAGGTCATGTGGGTATTCTTCATCAAGTAAACTGAGAGTGACTGTCTTGCGTTGTATGCTGTTCTGCTCATCCTTGTCGAATATTCCTTTCACTTCTGTCTGGATACATACTTCTGGTTCAGTCTCCTCTCTCCAAGGGGTTTGCTCTGGCACAGACTTTGGGGGAATGCCAACTTTTGGTAGGTCTGAGGTTTGCCTATTCAGTCTTTTGGCCTGGTGAATAAAGCTGCTTCTTTTCAGCCGCCCCAATGCTAGATTTTGGAATCTGTTTTCCATTGGGTGGCTGCATCTCAGAAACTTTTCTGCCTGCGTCATCACTTTTGTGTCTCTCGTTCTCTCAGTGCTTGTATTCCCCACTCTTTCCATCTCCACTATTGGTGTTGTTTTCATTGCTCCTGTGATGACCCGAAGCGCCTGGTTTTGCACCTTATCCAGTTCTCCTAATGTGGTGTTTGATGCTGGACACCATGCAGCTGACCCATATTCCAGGTGTGGTCGTAAGCCCTGCTGATAAATATTTTAAAATATTTTTGACTGGCGCCCATGTGGTTCCACTTAACTTTCTCAGGATGGCTAACTTCCTCCTGGCCTTTGCTGCTGCTTTGTTGATGTGCTGCTTCCACGTCAGTCTATCATCGAATGTAACTCCGAGATTAAATAGATATCTCCACCACTTAAGACTTCCTTCCCACAGTATAATATGAGCAAAGCTGGTCAAACTTATCCACGCCACCCATAGACTTATTATAGGATGCCACGGTTGATGGTACCTGCAACTCCGTCTACCACCAGGGGCACGACGTGATACTGTTGTCTCTCCTGGCGTAGTATTGGTGCTCAGCAAATTCACAATTCTCTTGTCCCTCCAGACAGTAGCCACAATATTCCCCTGTTGCCTGTATAATATGGAACCTTTCTGCATTCGCTTTGTAGCAGTTGCTTTACAGTCAGCTGGCCAGCCCTTGCGATTTGGTCGTATTGTAGAGCACGAGTAGGTCTTCTTGTTGAGATCCACCGCCAGCTGTAGAGAAGCGAAGTAATTATCATAATAAAAATGATGATATTTGTGAAGGTAAGGTTCTCCTACTTTGCAGACAACATAATGGCCTGATCCATATGGCATTGGATCATGAACCGCACCAACATAGACGTCGAAGTTTAGAAGGTAACCTGTAATCGAGTCCGCTGCACACCAGACCTTGATCCCCCAAGGGTTGGGCTTACTCTTGATATACTGTTTGAAGTTAAGACGACCAGTGTAGGGAATCATAGCTTCATCAACACTAATATCTCTGCCAGGACGATAACATGAAGCTATGTTCCTTTTCACCATGTCAAGGAAAGGTCTTACTTTGTACAGCGGGTCGTAGTTCCTATGGCCTTTGGGGAACTGATTCCTCGAATCATTCAGGTGAAAGTACTGAGAAATTTTAGCAAATCTGTTTCTCGACATACATTTTGAAACCCTACTTGATTCAATCGATCATCTGTGCTCCAGTACATTTTGTACTGTGGCAAAACAACAATGCCCATCAAGATATTGATGTGCATATACAGACGAATCTCAGAAGGCGTTACAGGTACCCAGTACTTTTCAACATTGCCGGTGGTTTCCTGATGTTGAACGGCATACAAGTTGGTCTGATCAACAGCTAACTGATAGAAGTCCTCATTAACTATCAGGCTAAAATAATCAAATGGATCAGCATTCTCATCTAAGACGTGCACAGGCCCACAGTCTTCAACAAATGGCTCGACTTCAACTGGGGAGGTGGCATCACACCAACGATCACAGTTAAAAACCGGCAAAATAACGGTCTCCTCATCAGAACGTGAAGCCTCGTGGTCTGAATCAGAGAAAGGGACATCTATGTCACTTTCCACATCAATAACATGAGTATCCTTTCTAACTCGATGGAATGTTCCATTAGTTAAGAATGTTAAGCATTATTCCTCCTCCGTCATCGCTGATCACATTCTTTGTCCATTCATTCTCAGGGTACACTGTCGCTATAATTCTCCATTAGTCGCTATTCTTTCTGAGTTTGCTTGCTGTCCCCCTTTTTGTATGCTTGGGATTAATTCTCTTAGTTCTGTCATCTCGCCCGTGTGGTTGCCGGGACCCGCAAGGGAAGCAAAGAATAGTACCACTGCAACCTACAATGCATGTCGTAAGGGGCGACTGATTTAGGCCATAAGGATGCTAACCTAGTAAATAAAAAGCATTGCATAAATCGGATGTGCTGGCCTACTTGTGGGTGCATAGCTGGCACAACATACAATCGCTCTTAGGCTCAGATCACATACAAATCACAAGTGGTTGACAAGTGGTAGAAGTGGAGCTTTCAGGAAGAAGTTCTGTCATGGTCTCCCGACGGCTCTTATCGGTTGCGGTTTGGGTTTGCAGTTCTAAATTGCGCTTTTCTTTTAGTTTTGATGTAATAATGTTCTAGATTTGTATAAATATTATGAGTCACATTTAGTAATTCAAACAAGAGAAAAACTGACATAGATTTTGTAGACACTTTATCCTATTTTCTGTAACTTTTCTATTATACCAGCCTGAAGAAGGAAACAATGACACTAACATGTCAGATGAAGTTATCAATTTAAAACAAGAACAAGATTGTCAGGTAAGAAGTGAATACTTTTATGATAAATGGCTAAAATTTTCTTGACTGTGAAGCATACCTGAAGAGCCAAAGCTGATGAAACAGAAAACCCGAGAGCCCTCCAAGGCAAGCCAAGAAAGACTGATAGTAACCTAACGGACACATTTACAGAAACAAGCTGGAAGAGGAATTAACCTCTTATTCCCAGCCCTTCAGAAAAAGTTCTACCGAAATCCAGGGCAGGAAATAACCCAGCAACGAAGTGCTTGTGAAATAAAATTCATAACAAATACAATTTCTAATCAATATTTGTATTTAAAGTCAATTTACAGTTAAATGGATGAGGTACTAGTTTGTAAACATGTATGTTGTCAATACCATGCAAGTTGGATGTAAAAATTATACAAGTGAAGAAATAAAAAATGAATGACAATATTGAAGGTATGTTTCTCTCAAAAATGTCAGTTTTATTGAGGATAAATGTAAATTGAAAGGTTGAAAAGCAAACTCCTTTACAGATTTTACATGTGGGGCAGCTATCACTTGTCTCCACACACCTTCGTGGTGCAGTCCTCATCTTCATTTAGAAACACTAACTGCGCTCTGCATTCTGCCAAACAGTAGAGTTGAGTCCGTTGATGGTTAGCATGAATGGAGTTGATCAGTCCTGCAGTATCTGAGAGTTTATCAGTCCTGCAGTTGCCTAGCCTGCATGTTTGTACGGGCATGAGGGCTCTCATACAATCAAGACAGAGGTTCAACCTTGCATATGTCCATATTGTCCTCATGGAACGAATTTGGAATTGACATTGAAGTACAAATATTTGCTGATACTTTCAAATTTATTTCTTGACACTATCTGACATAGCAGGCACATTCAACAGTTTATCGGTAAGCCAAAACATTCTGTAGTAAGGTAACTGGTGAGTTGACACATATAGTTTACATAAAGAAAGATATTGATGTAATGAAAAGGAACAGTGTCCATGAAGGATCTGGATTTTTTTTGAATTTTCATAGAGCAAATTATTTGGTTCGCTCTGTCCAGTTCTAAAAAAAATACCTCACGTAAAAATGAGCGTGACGTATGACGGTAATCACAAATAGAGAATACTCTGAATCAATGTCACGCCCAGTGGTTACTGGCCCAAATGGAGGGTGTAAAGAATAGAACCACTGTTACCTGCCACGCATGTCGTAAGAGCGACTAAGGAGATCTGGATGAGATCGGATGCGTGTATCCGCTAGGGAATGCTAACCCGAAACAAATGCTTGCAGAAACGGATGCACCAGGCGCAGGCGCATAACATAGTGCAACGACCCCTCACAATGAGGAATGGAATAACGGATTCTACAGTTGCCAATCTGCCTCGGAGATTTAGCCACGCAGTAAGAATGTCAGAACTACCATCACGAGGTTGGACAAAACTTACTGCGGGAAGAGGTCAGCACAAACGAGGAAGCAGAAATCATAGGAGTTATATCTTGGAACTGCCCCCAGTATGCAGACTTGAGAAGAAAGAGGTGGCCACTACACAGCGTCCAAGACAAACTGTATGGCGTGGCTGATAATCTGAGGCAGACGGCTGCCTTTATTAAAGAATCCGAATCCCAATCTAGTGAGAACGAAGAAGAAGAATCAATGTCATTTGCAGAACCTATTTCTTCACTAAATTGTTCGATATTGATAGTGCTCATCTGTTGCGACTATTCTCTTTCAACTTTACAACCTAGGTGGACGGAGGGAAGCGGTGATGTTCGCATCCATCGACAATCGTAATTCATCGTAACTAATAGTTACGTAAATCGTCAAACAGCTAGCATCGTAAATTTTCGCAGCAAATATTGAATTAATTATATATCAATCCGATTTATCCACGATCTCGTCTGCAAATTTTCCATCAACTGAATCATAAATCACAAGTTTTCCAGAAAATAAAAGGGACTTTTTTTAAAATTCGCAGATACGAATCCACTAACACTAGAAACACGCGGATTTCTAAAATGACAGCAGCCATTATCGACAATGACATCAGGGCTAAATTTAGCGGGTCTAGTGCAAGGAAAGATATAGAAAAACGATTTAAAAGGTATATATCCGCCGGCGGTAACGCCGCTATGGGTTTATACCGATAACGGGGCATTGCAGCTCCAGGAATAAGAGGGTTAAGGCATCTCAAGCAGAGAATCGCCGGAAAGGTTGGGATCACAAATGAGATACTTAAAAACTTGGGGACTGACAAAGACAGCTCTACTGGTTGTCCTAAAGATATCGTGGATGGAGGACAGGCACAGTACCAAGAGAATGGAAGGAAGCGATCATGGTATCCATCCTAAAACCAGGCAAAGATAAACTCGATCCGGCGAGTTACAAACCCATAAGCCTCCTAAGCTGCACGGGCAAACTCATGGAAAGCATGGTGTACAAGCGGCTATCATGGCACTAGGAGAGCAAAGGGCTTCTAATGGAGCAACAGGGAGGCTTTTAGAAGTACCGATCTACTGAAGATCAGGTAACCTATATCCAAGCCCAAATTTATGGCACAAAAAAGATCATTAAAGAGTGTTTATTTTATGATGCATACGGAACGACCTCACCAAAGACAGGAAAGCCGATAGAGAAGTTATCCGTTCTGCCTTCATTAACTCTGTCCGAGAAAGAGCTACAAGGACAACAGGTCTCCTGCAACGATCTCCCTTGAAGGATCTAATCTTCAAGTACCTCTGAAGTCGGCGAGTCTGTCCATATGTTTGAGGATGCCTGTAAAGGGTAATATAGGTCCCAAATTGAGTTGCAAGGGTGCATCCAGAGGAGGTGTTGTACCCTATGGGGCAAAACCCAGAGGTGGGGGCCCGGTTTGAGCTCTGTGTCCGGACAGTCTAGAGGCATGGTAAATATGAACATGATGATAACTGATGGACATGGTGGGCAGGCACAGGCCAGAGCGAGCACGCATGCGGACGATGCATGGATGGTCCACCGGTGGGGCAGATGTGCACGTTGCTGATGGTGGAGCGATGAGACAAGGCAAGCGCAGGGGTGAGTGTACCACTCAAATGTGCAGAAAAAAAACTGGAAAGCAGAGGCTTGAATCCGGTGCACATTTCTGTTCCAGGAATTACTACTGCCTTGTAGTTAGATTGGAGAACAATCAAAGGCTAGTGGAGCAAACCGCACACAAAACTGGATGGTAGGCAAACCAAGTAGTGCAAACAAAAAGAATGGTAACTTGGGCAGATGACACTCAATAAGCCGGGAGGTTAGGTCATCATCTTCTGCGCTCTCACTAGATTGGGATTTCGGATTCTCTAATAAAGGCAGCCGTCTGGCTCAGATTATCAGCCATGCCATACAGTTTGTCTTAGCGCTAGTGTAGGTGGCAACCTTTCTTCTCAAGTCTGCATACTGGGCATATGTAGGATAAAATTTCCCTATGATTTCTTCCCGTTTGCTTTAGCTTTCTTGAAAACCAGAACCCCCGACAGCTCCAGGTGTGTAGTGCTATCTTAGTGCTGGGGAGATTCCTACCAGTAAGAGTTCTGCGATCGTTCTTCCGACCAATTTGATCATTCTTATTGTGATGTATAATTGGTCCACTGGCAAAACGGAGTGATCTATCGGGCGATTGTCGCCCATGGTGACTAGGCCCGCCCGTCGGTTTCAGCCAGCTTTGATTTACTAGGGTGAACTTTCCTAGGTACGACCCTTTTCGGATCTGCCTTTTCGATCAACTTGCGTATATTTGGGCTTTGTGATCTGCCAGGACAGTAAATTCGATGCTTACCCGTTTGGCTGAAAATATTTCTGGGTTTGTCAGCTTGTCCTCGGACGGCGTCTTATCGTATAAAACACAGTGAAAAGTATGCCTTCGCCAATGTTCAGGACCCGGACTTCCTGCCCTGATCGATACATTGTCGGCCTTGCTTTACCGTACATTTTGAGTTTGATCCGGAGAAGGAACATTCTCAGCCTTTTCTAGGACGCTTTAGCTGGGGGCAGATTGCAATTAACCTCGAAGGCCCCGGCATGGGACCTAGTACAAACAATGTAGAGGGTCGTTTCAGTCGGCGCTATAAACGCAACTGAGATTTTAGCCGCCACCATCACCCGCTCCAGCTATTCCGGGGATGTTAGTTACAACTGCAATCGAACCTTGCCGTTGCCCCAAAGCTGCAGTTCCTTAGGTATCTCAACCTCAGTTCTTCCGGTGGTGTCAATTTTAATCGCACAGTACCTTGCACGGTTTTCCCAGGGCGGGTAGTTCGTTATGCACTAAACGCAACTTGTTCTTTTGCGCTCTGCAAACCTTGCCCAGTACATGTATCTCATGGGCCACCGTCGGGGTCAGCTGCAATCTTCTCTCGCCGACAATGGGTAGACTTTTATTCGTTTCGGTCCTGTTTTATTTATTCTTGCCGACGGGCTGGCAATGTTTGCCCCTCCTCAGGGCTTCGAGCTTCGCTGCGTGGGCAAATGTTTGGTCACTGGATGCACCTCATCCATGCTCAGAGACGTTTCGTTGCTGTTTCTTTGCTTCAGGACTTGAGCAATATCTTGTTGGACATCGGTCAGGAGATTTGTGCATTTTGTTTATATGTATCTGTATTGCATTTCCATACTTGCACTGCTACCACTACCAGTAGTTCTCTCTCCCGATCCCTGCCCCTCTTAGCCAGACCGGAACCCGAGTCTGTTTCCAGGGTCACCGCGTGGAGGTTGGGGGCAGGGTCTTGAGTCTACGCCCCTGCTAACCTGGCTCATGTTACCACCATAACCTCTGGCCTTGGACCTGATTAAGTTCATTGGTCATCACTGCAGTATTCTTACATTTCAAATGCGGATGGAGCTCTAAAAACATCACTTACTAATTTCAGCAGGCATGTGATTATAGTCCAGAGAGCCACTGCAGGAGACCTATTGTCCTTGTACTCTTCTCGGACAGTAAGTTTTAGTGAAGGCATATGGTGGTTTCTCTAACGACTTTCCTGCCTTTGGTGAGGTAGTTCCATGAACGTAAGATAACCACTCTTTAATGATCTTTTAGTGCCGTAAATTTGGGCGTAGATCTATGCCTAAGAGCATTAGCTTACATGCACTGACTGGGTGAGATCGCTACAGGGAAGACCCGAACGATCTCGACTCATCTAGGGCTAATCAGGGAAATATCACCTTTTGTGTTGCTTTGTCAAACGCCCGAGTGGTTACGGTGTGAATAGAACCACTGTTACCTGCCATGCATGTCGTAAGGCGACTAAGGAGGTTTGGCTGAAATCGGATGCATGTGTCCTAAGCGTGTAGAAGTCTATGCGTTTAGGGCCTACCAAACCAATGTGCAACGTACACGTTCTGGGCAAGATCAACAAATCACAGAGTGATTAAAATTGGTAAGAAGCGAACACAAGAAGAGGAGACTTGTCAAACAGCGATCATATGTTGATGTATCATCATCAAATAGCTTGTCCTGAGCAGAACTTTGCCACCCCAACAGTCCTCCTGAATTTCTCTCTCTCATATGCCAGATGTCCTGCCTCTGCAGCCGTCCTGTTCAAACCATCAGTTACATCCTGAATCCACCTTCACTGTGGTCTTATCTTTGGTATGCTCCCTTTCCATGATGGTCTTCTCCACCTTCATGTCTTTTATATGTCCAAAATATCTCAATTTTCTTTTGGCGTTATGCTTAGCCTTTGTGATCTGAGCCATGACATCGGACGTCATCTGTGTAGGATGATTGGCGTCCGAAAAGTATTGCCCTTAGCCAATGCTTGGGTTTGTACCTCAAGCCTTTCGCATTATCTGTCATACTTTTTTTTTTCCACAGTGAGGGTTTTTTCCTCTGTAGGAGTATTCTCTGCCTTCGGAGGCGTGTGTTACTGTGCAATTTGCAGGATTTTACCCTGTATTTTTCTTGTCTCCGAAACAATGGTCTGGGACTCGCACAGCTATTCTAAAGGTCGTTTCAATCGGCGCTAGCAGAGACTGAAGTTTTCGCTCGCCTCCATCACCACCTCAGTTCTTTCGGGATGTTATGTTATTGCAAAAGTAACCCGCCCGTTGTCCCAGGGGGGGCAGTTTCGTTTGGCACTAAAACACAACTTTATGATTTGCATTTGTCCAACCATTCCCACCTCAGTTCTTCCGGGATCTTTTTTTGCGTTCGTCCTTCGACCAATTTTAATCACTCTTTGTGGTATGATTTGATCTTTGCCAAAACGTGTTCGTTGCACATTGGTTTGGTAGGCCCCCAAACGCATAGACTTCTACGTTTGGGACAGTGCATCTGATTTCGCCAAACCTCCCTTTAGTGCCTTTGATGTCGTGGCAGGTAACAGTGGTTCTGTTCTTTGCACCCAACTTTGGGCCCGGTAACCACTCAGGCTTCTACTTCCCGGGGTGTTAGTTGTTTTTAGAACCGTACCTTGCCCAATTGTCCCAGGAGGACAGTTTAGTTAGCATCTGAGCAACTTTAAATTTGCGCTCACCAACTTTTAAAAAGGTTTCTCTGCCTAGCCTCATTTCCCAGACACCTTCCATAATGACACTAGCTAATGTGCTCCAGAAACACTTACTGAGACCATTGTTTTTTTTACTGGGTTCAAGCCACTGCTGTGCTTTCCAGTTCTCACCTGCTCATCTGGGTGGTCCACTCACCCGTGCTTCACGCCTTCCCTTCGCCGTATCAGGGCACCTTGCGTGTCTGCCCTGTCTTTCAACTCAGCCGAGACTTTTGGTTCGTATCATCCGATCTTATTTATTTTTGCCCCACAGAAAATTCTTACGACCCTTTACTCGGGTTGGGTTTCCTTCACTGAGCGACTACTGTTTCTTTCATTACTGTTCAGGGCCCATTTCGCCAATGTGGACCCATGCGCAACTCAACCCGGGGTCCAGCATATCCCCCCGGCCCCCAAAGCCTGTTGCCAGGGTCACCACTTGGAGGTAGAGGGCAGGGTCTTGATTATCACCCTTCACTAACCTGGCACATGTTTTTCGCTTTGACCCGCTTTGCATTTGAGCAACTTTTCATCAGACATGGCCAGGAGATGTGTACATTATTCAGGATTTTGGACGTTTCAGTGCTTGCACTACTACCACTACCTGTAGCTCTCCCCCCACCCGCTTAGTCAGATAGGATCTTGTCTGTCCATTGCTACCATGTGAGGTGGCTAGGGTCTTCATCAGTAGCCAGCTCACTGATCTTGGCGCGTGTTGTCCCTCTATGCTAATTGCTCCTGCGGCCCCATCAAATTGGTCGTAAGATCATTACGCAAACCTCATACATCATTCTATACAAGAGTGAGCAATTATGGTGTGACCATTGACTCTGACGAATGTGAGTTTACACTTACAACCAACTCTTACCATTTTCGTATCTTACATTTGTTTGCATTTTGTGAACTTTCCCCATTACTACACATTGGCCAAGAGAGACATGTAGGTGCATTCACTCTTTGATTCTGCTCATCTATGTTGCAGGTAGATCCTCTTCTGCGAATGCTCTGTGTGGTTTGTATGTGATCTGAGCCTATGTGATCATGCATTGTACCATTTATGTGCCTATGGATGCCTAGACAGGCACATCCAATTTCTTGCCACCCTTCTGATTTACTAGGGTAGCTTTCCTTAGAACTGTAGAACTGTTTGCCACTTGGACGTCATCTTGCTCGAGTATGATGATCGGCACATGAGAAGTATCGCCGTTCACCATTGTTTGGGTTTGTACTAGTTAACCTTTACATTATCGACCTTACTTTTCTATCCATGGTGCGTTTATTCCAGGCAATTTGCAATGTCTACTCTGCATTTTCCCTGTCCTCGGGAAACACTGGACTGGGGCTGCATACATATATTTTAGTCGTTTCAATCGACGCTGCACGTAAATGGAAGTTACGTGCCGCCAACATCACCAGCCTCAGTTTTTCCGGGATGTTAGTGCAACAGTACCGTGCCTGGTTGTCCCAGGGAGGGCAGTTTTGTTAGGTACTAGAATGCAACTTTATTATTTGAGTTTGGCCAACCATACCCAATAAATGTCTGCTCATGGCCTCTGATACAGTTTACTGCAATCTCTCCTGGTGTCATCACTATGTATTGCATCTTTTCTGACAGATTCTTGCAGTGAGCTGGCAAATTTGGTGCAACTATTGTTTCGAGGGGACATAGTTCTCCTGATCACTCGTACCGTGTCAATTCTTAGCGTTTTTAAATTTATTCAGCTTTTCTGATCGGCCAGAAGAGACGTGCAGAAATAATTATTCTGGGATTCTGCTCTTCTGTGTTGCGAGCAGATGTCATTAAACATAACTGCATCTGCACCACTACTTATACCAGAGTGGCGCCTGCGCGTACAGGAGCAAAATTTTGCTGTGGCCCGTTAATTTATTCATTTGTCTAACTTTGGTATTTTTCTTGTGTATTTCAGAGATAAACTGCCATGCACAGAACCATCTTCCATTCATCAAACAAGAATATTTGCAGAATTATAAGATTGTGATAAGTGATAGCAACTACTTGCAACTGAGGGAATATGATCAACTTTCAGATGTCTTAAATGAATATGACAGCTACAAAACAAATACAATGGTAAACAAGAACAGTGGTACAAGTGTTTCAGAAATGACCCAGAGACAATCAGACAAATTCAAGAATGATTGAAAGTGAAGCATCCTTGGATTCTGTTGTCTGTCATGGAAGTACAAGAAATGTTTGTGACACTCAGACTGACTATCAGCCAACATTACAAAATGAAGATTGTATGGTAGAGTCTACTTCTTCTAACTAGGGCTGAGTTTTCACCCTTGGGCAGCCAATGCCAAATTGTAGAATCTGCATGTGTTCTATAATTGTTGAAGACTAGTGTAAAGGGTATTATAAACAGATGGGTGTGTGGGGAAGGGGGAAAGAGGAGATGATGATTTCTCGATTACTGGTTGTTTATGTTTATCCATGGTGGTGGGCCTTGTAATTCGATTCTCTGTCAGTTGGGAGGTGGTAATGTTATTCAGTTTTTTCCCAACTTTCAGCAATGATTTTTGTTGGATTCTTTGATTGGATTTTCACCTGTCAATAGTTTGTTGGGATTGTTTTTTTTCTATTCTTTTATATCGTCGACTAGCCTAGAAGAGTTGAGAATGCCCCTAAACCGGAACTACCTCACCCAGTCAGCAAAGCAGTAAATGCTCTTTGGCGCATATCCAAGTCCAAATATACGCTAATAAAAGATAATTAAAGAGTGTTTATCATATGATGTGTATGAAACCGCCTCACCAGAGACAGGAAATCCGATGAGAAGTCTGACTTCACTAATTAACACTGGTCGTAAAAGTACCGATGGTACGAGTACTCAAGGCAAGTGTTGGGGGTTTCTGTAACCATCACACTTGAATGATCTTCTTTGCGTTCCGGCTAGACTGATGGACAACTTTTATCATTAATTTTACTGTTGTTTTTAGGGACTCTGTTCCTCCGTGCAGCTTCGAAGCTCTGTGTGTTGTGCCATGACTCTTTTCCTATACCTGCTAACCGTTGACAGTCTTGCAAGACATGTTCTGCAGTCATGTCTGCCATTTTGCAGGGACACAGGCTAGTTGTGCCAATTTAAAATTTATGGAACGTGTGGGCTCTGAGCTTGTGTCCGTATGGAGGCAAAATATGGCAACTTGTTCACTTCGAAAACCATAGTATCCATCACTGTCTGTGTAATGAGGTGGTCTTTTGCCCATTTGCTTCTATAGTGCGAACCGATGGTTGTTTTGACTTCCCCATAACTGATCTCGAGATCAGTCTGAGTAAACCCGCCCTCTTTGGCTATCTTGTCGGCTGCTCGTTTCCCTAATGTTGCAGTGTGATGGTATCCACTGGATGACAGTGCGTTTGAGTGAACTCGTTAGTTCAGCGAGGGCGTTTGAGCTCATTCATCTCAGTTTTGCCAACACATTTGAGTGCTGTGATGACCGATAGAGCATCGGTGAATATCCGACCTTGTTGCTGTAGTGTTTCTTCTCTCCAAGATCATTTCTGCCGCCTCTTTGATTGCCTCTGCAGTTATTCGAGTATTTGCCAGTGGCAATCGCTTTCTTGACCGTTACTTTCTTTGAGATTTTAAGCACTATTCCTCCTCCGCCACGCTTATTGCGTTATTTGTCGATCCGTCCGTGTGGCGTCGTCCACTCATTTTCAGGGTACTCTGATTCTATGTACTCTTCTGTTGCGATTTTTTTGTCGAGGTTTGTTTGGACCATTTTGTTCAGTATGCCTGGGATTGATTCCCTTAGTTTTGGCATTTTGGTTTTCCATGGCGGGCACTTGTCGATTGCCGGGATTGGTTTGGCTGTGCATTTGGAAAGGACTGGATGGTCTATGGCAGTGATGGGCAAACTTTCCAAGAGGAGGGCCAGATAAAATAAAAAAATATCAGGCGGCAAAAAGACCAAAACAGATTTTTAAGTGTTAAACTTTATTTTTGACTTTTAAATCATACACAACTTATATTATAATATGCTACAAAAAAGTTACATAAATTGATTATTCTTTAGATGAGTATGAATGCGTATGTGACAGATGAAACTGTGAGTGAGCTTCTAAAAGTTGTTCATAATGTGGTAGAAACTGGGATGAGCTGATTCGCATTAGTGAAGCTAAATGGTTGTCAGTCAATCGGTTTTTAACGCTGTTTTCAGCTTCATGGTAGAAACACCTGTTCACAGATGTAGGAAGATGCAAACATCGCAATTATTTTCTGAGCATGAGATTTCAGGTTTGCAAAACTCGATTTTGGCAGGTCTTGTAGAACTCAACTTTAGAAAAGTTAAAAATAATTGCTTCCATTCAGTGTTACACTGAAAATCAATCAGTTCCAGCTGCAATTCTGGTTTGACTGATCAACAATCCACATTAAATGGCATGCTAAAATCTCAGGTCTGTTCAATAACCTTGAAGTCTTGGAATCTTCGTTCAAATTCTTCATGGAGACATTTCACGCTTTTCTCATAGCTCCTAAGTTTATCTTCCGTAACTGCAATAGTTTTTAGTCTTGGAAAATGAGTAAAGTCTTTCTTGCCTAGTTGTTTGGAAAATAGATCCAATTGCATTTTGAAACCCCTGATATGACTCAAAATATCATGGATTAATTGATTTTTCCTGGAGTTTAAGGTTCAATTTATTGATGTGACTGAGAAGATCTGTAAAAATGCAAAATCAAAGCCATACAATATCTTTCAAATGTTCCATTCATCCATTCCTTTTTCTTCCATGAAGATTATTTGTCTTAGATCCCAAACTTCGTCAAACGCCCATGACCACTTACTTTAGTGTAGTAAAGTACATCAGAATATTCAGACTGCAATGAGTTAAGAAACTCTTAAATGTCTATGATTGAGTGCTCGTGACAGATATTGTTAACAAGCTTAATAACATCAAGTACATGTTTCATGTCTAGAGCAGATTTACACAGAGCTTCTTGATGTATGACACAATGAAGAAACACAACTTCGTTCCCAGAAAATGATTCCCTGAATATGCCTACAAAACCATATTTCGCCGGTCATATTCGTGCTCCATCAGTAGTTATATTACAAATATTGGTCAAAGTGCTTTCAAAGACGTGATAGTTTCTTGAAAAATGTCC
>JADZMA010001040.1:0-26096 GCA_020796225.1 Arion vulgaris
AAAAAAGAATAGAAGATATCATATGAAATATTAGATATCAGAGTCAAAAGAAGATATCGAAGAAGAAGAACAGAAGATATCGTAAAAGAAGAACGAATGTCATAACGAAAGGAAAAAGACGAAATTGAAAGAAAGCGGAAACTTTGTCATTTTCAGTATACCTCCTGTATTATCACACTGAAACCCCTATAAGCGCTAATGGAATAAAACCGCGACAACGATAAACAGCAGACACACCCCCAAAAACCCGAAGCCCGTCTCCCATTTGCTTGGGGTTGTAAAAAAGACTAGAACCAAACGGGTTTGTTCAAAAGATAACTCCACCATTCTACAAAACTAGTTTGTTTACAATCGTTATTACATTTTATACAAAAACAGTTGGTTTATACTTTTGTGTTTTTAATATTCAATAGATTCTAAAAGTAGTTGTTTAGTAATACAAAAGCAAATGCTGTAACCTACCAGCTAGCCCATTTAAAGGCACCAAAATTTCACGGGCAGATAAGCAACAGATGATCACCAGCGTTTTTATACCTACTTTGGTTACCAGAACCCAAACATGGACAATGAGCAAAGCGCCGTCACAAAAATTACATGTGAAATGGGTTTTGCCTGGAAAAGTTACCAACAACACCAGAAAAGACACCAACATCAGCATAAGAAAGAAAGTTGGCACAGAACCTTGCTGAATTACATTGAGAAACACGCCTGAGGGTTACTGGGCCCAAATTTGGGGTAAAGAATAGAACCACTGTTACCTGCCACGCATGTCGTAAGAGGCGACTAAGGAGGTTAGGCTGAAATCGGATACATATGTCCTAAACGTGCAGAAATCTATGCGTTTATGGGCCTACCAAACCAATGTGCAACGTATACACATTCTTGGAATAGATCAAACATATCACAAAGAGGATTAAAATTGGTCGCAAAGAACGAACGCAAAGAAGAAGAAGATTGAGAAACAAAGAATAAAGTGGTTTGGTCACTTAATAAGAATGCATCTAAACTCCACAGTATACAGTCTTCTACAACAGAACATCGGGAAAGAAGGAAAGAGGAAGACCACGGAAAAGATGGTTAGATGACGTAGCAGAATCCTAGAGAAAGATCAAAAATAACAATCACACAAGCCACCAGAACAGCACAAGACAAAAACAGAAAACCACGACACTGGGCAAGAACCTAGCAGTGTGACGACAAAAGAAGAAGTTTAGTAGACCCAACATAAAAATAAATATTAACACTTGCAAAATATATATTTTTTCAACTACACACAAAAGTCTGATAAGTCAAAGCACTACAAATTAACCATTTGGCATGTGTGTAACTACTGTATTATGCTATTGATTTTTGTATCTACATACCTTTCAGTAGTCATCTGGTGAGCACAGGATCACACAATACACAATATCACATTCCTAGCATTCTGATTCTAATACAATGGTATATAGTAAGAACGTAAGCACTACTTACTAGACATAACGCTCCTTTGTGTTATATTAAAACTAAATTATTTATATAAATACTACACCAGAAATGACACATAACACATCTCAGAAAGTATACACATCGACATGTGACACAGTCACTTACACGTGAGTCGGTAAGTCTTCAGTGTAAAATACTCATGTTTCAATCACTTTTTTCACGATCGTTTATTATTGACAGGATCAAGCCCTCCACGTATAACACACAACGCGTAGGATCGTCCCGGACTGAAAAAGTACTGAGCCAGACAAGTGACACAAACGCTCCCACGAGTTACGGGAACGGCTTGCGACAACTGAGCCTAGCCTAGTTTTATTAAAATGAATCGAGGAGACTGGGAAAAGGTGAGGTGAGAAGAATGACCTTAGGCCATCAGTGTGTTACAGCGACTGAGACGAGGACACATAGCATATAAATAAATTCTACACAGATATAGACATCAAACTTATAAATGCTATACAGGTATAGGAAGCTCTCAGGTATTACAAATGATAGATAGACAACAAACCAGCTGTGGAAAAGAATGAAAAGAATGTAGATATATAGAACGTATGTAATAAATCAGTCTCGCCTGTGTGATACCGGGACCCGCAAGAGAACAAAGAATAGTACCACTGTAACCTACGAGGCATGACGTAAGAGGCGACTGATGTAGGACCTGGGGAAGCTACCCTAGTAAGTAAAAAAGCATCCCATATTCGGATGTGTTGGCTTACTTGTAGACACAAAATTGGCACAACGTATAATCGCTCTTAGGCTCAGATCACATACAAACCACACAGAGTGGTTAACAATCGGTCAATATGGAGCATCCGAAGAAGCAAAATAAATCAGTCTAGTAAATCTACTATAATCAGATCGTAGATATAACAAAATAAATCAGTCTAGTACATCTACTGTAATCAGGTCGTAGATATAACAAAATAAATCAGTCTAGTAAATCTACTGTAATCAGGTCGTAAATATAACAAAATAAATCAGTCTAGTACATCTACTGTAATCAGGTCGTAGATATAACAAAATAAATCAGTCTAGTAAATCTACTATAATCAGGTCGTAAATATAACTAAATAAATCAGTCTAGTAAATCTAATGTAATCAGGTCGTAGATATAACAAAATAAATCAGTCTAGTAAATCTACTGTAATCAGGTCGTAGATATAACAAAATAAATCAGTCTAGTACATCTACTGTAATCAGGTCGTAGATATAACAAAATAAATCAATATAGTACATCTACTGTAATCAGGTCGTAGATATAACAAAATAAATCAGACAAAGGTAGGTATTGTAGACTGGTTGTAGAAATAATTTACGACGTATTAGTTATAATGCGTCTTACCCATTCTCTCTCAGAGCACACCTCCATAGAGTAAAGGTTTTTAAAGGTTTTATGCCGAAGGATTGACTTCATTGCACCGGGTTTTACCCCATATGCTCGGTCCCTCTCCGCAGAAATGGCACGCCACCTGCTGAGAGTATTGCACAAGCACGAACTCCGTAGCTCCAGCAACAATCCTAGGGGCTCTGGAAAAAACTGCACTTGTGAACAGTGCGGCGCGGTCCGGATTCGAATCCACGACCTTCGACTCGCAAGGCAAAGGGCTTAACCACTCAGTCACAGAGACCCCTAATTAGCCGTATTAGTTTAATGCGTTTTATCCATCCCTCTCAGAGCACCCTCCATAGAGTAGGTCTCAGGAACTCCGCTTCCTGCACACGTGGAATATCACAGCAGTCCCCTTAGCATATCTTGCAAGACTGCTCCACCCTCTAAATGGAAATCTGGCTAACGGACACAATCTTTCAGAACAACTATGAAAGACCGGTGAAGACCTCAAGTGTACAGCCCTGTTTATGACACATACCAGAGTACTCATATAGCAGAAGTTGTCATGTCGAAGGTTTGAGCTTCATAGTTATATCGAACTGAATAGCTTACAAATATGACGATAGTATTCGTCACCCTTTTCATCTTCGTGATTTATTGACTGCAGAAAAAATATACTACTAGATTATCACCATCACATATACCGACTCCTTCACTTTTGTCGGCGGGTAGAACAATAATCCACGTGATCACCTCACAAACTATTGTTACAGTAAACATGTTAGTAATTTCGTACCAACCTATTTAAACAGATATATCACTAGGTCATAGTCTATTTTTAAGAGTTTTTAGAAGTTTACGAAAAAAAGCGTGAGACACACCCTACGGAAATAAGTGAGCTTGAGAAACGTATAGTGCGGACTGGACGGTTCGTATTCTGGATAAGGTAAGCTGATTGAGACTTTAGGCCAGCCTATCCAGCGTGTTCTTAGCGCGGTGAACGACAGGTGACAAGCTCCCTGTGAGTCCGGGTTCAATCCGCGGGCTGGCAGAAAAGCCACAGGTTCTCTAGATTTACGGTGTTAGTGGCAAGGAACCGAAAGGTTACGATGTTCATGGCACTGAGCCAAGAGCTGAAAGCTCAAGTTCTTCTGAATCGGGAAAAAAATTGAGACTTTAGGGACGGCTCAAATAAGCTGTACACAGTCAGAGGGTTATAGAGAACCATGATTACCTACGCTAGCAGTGGACTGTTCACATCTATCCACGTCTAAAGTTTGGAATACATATTACATCATATCTATTTTTAACTTGGCATTCAGTATAAATACATTTTCTTGACTCTTGGGAAAATGTTGTTAACTCTAAACATATTTCTAAAGAAGTTATCGTTCCTACTTACATTTTTTTATTGCAGTGACTATACACAGCACAAAATGTTGTAATCACTACTTTTAAAAGCACTAAAAATATATATATGAATAATATTTACGGTTCATTGCAACATGTCTAAGATTATAAAACCAGCAGGTACAATGTGGGCGTGGTGATGAATATCTCTTTTCTGAAACAGCACAAGAGGTTAAAGACTTTGGGGGTCTCCGTGTTTTAGAGATAAGGTGCTCGCCCCTCGTTACATATGTACTCGGCTCGCTCCCTCGTGAAACCAACAGGATATTTTTCCAGATATCAGTGATCTCAGTGTAGGTGAGATCGACCTATCTGAGATGGACGAGAAAACGTGGGAGCACGTAAAAGAACCATGGGCTGTTTAAGATTTTTTAAAAAGTGCAGGCTCGATACCCCCTGCCCGGATAAAATTCCTTTAAAAAGAAAAAAAAAAAAAAAATTTCATACAAAAATGTTTCACCATCTTCTAAATGACATCGGGGACCCTCGCCGGCGCTACGTAGTTCGTGTACTGCAGCTGAGATCTTCCAGTGTAAGAAATATATCAGAGCACACATGGTTATTCACCGAAGTGCAATGATGAGTGTTCTATCAAACAGTCTATCATACTTATAGCGACTGCTTTCATAACAAAAATTTAACTTTGAAGTCGACGAAGTCCCGTCTGCAAGACGAGGAACACCACCCAAATGATAAAGCAGGCTGTCAGGCAAAATTGTTCAGAACGCCAAACCAGGCGTCATTGCTAACGTCCAAATTCCAGCGAGCGAACGCAGAAGAAGAAAATAAAAATTATCTTTTCCTCCTCTTTCTTCTCTCTCTTCTCTGTCTCTGTCTCTCTCTTTTTCTCTCTCTCTCTCTCTCTCTCTCTCTCTCCCCCCACTCTATGTAGCCGCTGTAGCGTAGTTGTTAGGGGAACTCGCTTCGCAAGGCTGGTGGTCTGGGTTCAGCTCCGCAATGCGCGTGGAATTTTCCCGACCACGACGGCTCTCAGGTCGACCCAGCCTCAACTGGGTACCAGACATGCTCTGGGAAGTAAGGCGGCCGGCGTGATGCTGACCAATCACATCGTGTCCCGACGGTCAATGAAAATACAGGCTAACACTGTATTGACCTATATACCACGAGGTATGAAAGGGTTCCTCTACTTTTTTATTTATACCAAAAAAGGAAATTGTGACAGGAATTGCTAAAAACAACATCAGTTATTAGTCTAAATAAAATGTTGAAACATAAGTTGTATAGTTTTTAGAAATAAATAACGAATTTTCAATTCCAATGTTGTTTCAACACTAACATATGCCAGTGAGAGGTGGGAAATAGCTAAAGATATAGAAAGTAAGAGGAATGTAATTGAAAATAGATGTCTGCAAAAATAATTTTTTTACTAAATGTGACGAATTCATAAGAGGTTATGAAATCCAATAAAAAAGTTTGGTCAGCAACTAGTCTTCTTCTTCTTTGCGTTCGTCCTTACGACCACTTTTAATCACTCTTTATGATATGTTTGATCTTTGCCAAAACGTGTGAAGTTGCACATTGGTTTGGTAGGCTCCTAAACTCAGACACGTTTAGGCACGTATCCGATTTCAGGCAGAAGTCGCCTCTTACGACATGCGTGGCGTTAACAGTGGTTCTATTCTTTACACCCAAAATTTGGGTCCCGGTAACCACTGGGGAGAGCCACTAGTAATAACTGTTATAGAAAAAGAAGATGGAGATATGTTTGCACTTTGAAAAGACTTGGTTAAATAATTCAGAAAGCAGGCCTTGAAGCGGGGAGACAAATTGTCCAAGACATCCTGCGGAAATACTGACATGAACTTTCTGAGAGGTGAGAATATCAGAATCGTCAGGTGGCTGCCAGGGACCACATTTGGGGTTAAAGAATAGAACCACTGTTACCTGCCACGCATGTCATAAGAGGCGAATAAGGAGGTTTGGATGAAATCGGATGCACGTGTCCTTAATGTGTAGAATTCAACCTGTTACCTTGCAGGTCGGCTGGGACAAAAGGCTAACAGAGATCAAACCCAGTAAACGCTGGCTGAATCCGGACACATCGCCGAAGGATAAGCCCCAGAGCTCCAAATGGCGCTGAAAAGTGACGCAACCTACCCATGCTAAGGTTGCATGAACCAGATCTCCACATGAATGAATTTACGGAGAGATCTGGTACAACGGTCTTTTAGGCGATCGCGAGAAAGATACTCAATTTCATAGAAGAGATTGAACGAGTTATTCAGGACAGAGCGGTATGGGGAAAATTTTTTGCAGACCTTATGTAATTTATAGTGGTCCAAATGAATACAATAGGAAGGCTAGAGAAAGCAATATATGGAAACAATCCATATGCCTGTGAAATACTGAAAAACATAACCTACACACATAGGTGAAACAATCTCAGAGAGAGGCAACTGGGAATCGAAATCTAATAAGTCTGAATGACGGCTATGCCGCGCCACGAGAGACAAACGTTTTCCAGTCATTGAACACCCTTCCCCCTTATTTCCCTTTACACAAGCAGTGTAATTATTGGTTGAGTCCAAATATATGCTGGGGTGTGAAAGCTCTATAATTCCCAAAGGACACATCGTTGTGTCTTTGAACTTGATTCAATATATAAGAAATTAAAGGATATCATCGTTTATATTGACACCGCTCAGATCTTTTGTATCGACACCGTGTGCACGTACACGATTACTTCCAGGTCACATACAAGTACTTGATAGAAGGACATACTTACCAAACACTTGCGCAAAGCAAGAATTCTGTAGTTTCAACAGCAATTCTCAGGATCCCATAAAACAATTTCCCTGTGACTCGGTCCGGATTCGAATCCGCAACCTTTAGAGCGAAAAGCAAACGTTTTAACTACTTTGTTAAGAGACCGCCCGTGTGGTGCAGGGGCCCGAAGAAGCAAAGAATATTACCACTGCGACCTAAAAGGCATGTCTTAAGAAGCGACCTAGGAATCTGCATAGTAAATAAAAGCATCGCAGGAATCGGATGTGCTGGCCTACTTGTAGGCGTATAACTGGTACAAAGTACAAACGCTCGTAAGCTCAGATTACATTCAAATCACAAAGAGTGGTTTAACAAGTGTTCGATATGGAGCGTTTGAAGAAGAAAAAGAACTATCAACCTTCAGAACGATATGCTAACGTCCTAACAACATCACCAACGGGACACCCTATTGAATGCTTGTATATTATAATGTTATACCTACTGCAAGATGGAAGTGAAAATACAGATAAAAGCTATTTTCTTACCAACACTTTGTTACCAGTGCCAAACTTGGTCTCTTACAGCATGCGATGTACGAAAATCAACAAATCTGAGGTGATCAGACCGGATGAAATCAGATCTGGAGAAAATCGTTTGGGTGGCTGCGGTAATACTGGAGCAAATAGGCGATTGAACGAAGATAGGTATAGGCAGTTGTTTATTTTAATATTTTATAATTAATTTTTCACTACTTATGTAATACTGCCTAAACATGGCTTCGTTCAATCGTCTCTTACAGCAACACATCACAGAAAGCTCACCACGTGTGAAATTAAATACTTGATGAAGGCAGTGGGAGTCACC
The DNA here is from genome assembly GCA_020796225.1 of Arion vulgaris. Lineage (NCBI taxonomy): Eukaryota > Metazoa > Mollusca > Gastropoda > Stylommatophora > Arionidae > Arion > Arion vulgaris. Next base: position 7,820 of record JADZMA010001040.1, read on the forward strand.
AGGAAAGACAGATTACGAAATGAGAACATCAGAAGCAGAGTGGGCATAACTTCATGCACCGAATACATCGAAAGACAACAAATGCAGTGGTTTGACATTTAATGAGAATGAAATACAACCAACCACCAATAACACCATACAATAAAAGGAGATCGGGTACTAGAGCTAAGGGAAGACCAAGAAAAAGATTGATAGACCACACCACATAAACATGGATACAACACAACAAGGGCGACTCATCTGGCCCTAGAACGCAAATCAAAACTCCCATCCTTACGTTTAACGGCAAGAGTGGACAGCCAACTACATCTTCCACCTGGACAAACACCTCAAACACACACTATTGTGTAATACCAATTTTAACGTGACAAAACAATCTAGGTAGAACCCAGTAACATATAGTGGTGATGAAGAGTTAAGACTCCCATTGCCACTATTCTCTCAGTGTCATTTCTCTTTCACTCATTTGTTTGCACATTCTCCCCCGCACCTTTCAAACTAATATACATTTCCTCTCTCTAAAATATATACAATTTATTGCACGCTTTCAAACAGACCCTCCATTCGTGTCGCCAATTCACAAATAGTTTACTAAAATAATTCTATTTAGAATCTGAATATAAATATACACATTTTTGTCTGCATTTTATGCTATATACAACTTTCTTTTATCTTTCCTCCATCTCTCGTTCTATATCTTCACACGGTGTAATTTCTCCTCTAAATTCAGTACAATAAGAATAACAAAAACAAAGTAATTGAAAAGAAATGGGAATTTAGAAGTAAGCAACCGCAGCAGGTGGCGTATGTGGCTTAGGGGATAGTGACTCAGTCTATTAACCCCAACGTTCTGAGGTCGAATCACGCTGCAGACAGTTTCGTTGCAAATTGTTACGCGTGGATTTTTCAAAAAAGGGCGATGGCACCACACGTTCAGAAGGCAATGGTAAACTACTGAACGTAATAATGACTAGAAAAATCACAAACAACGTTAAAAAGCTGTGGTTAATTCGCAAAGTCATGTAAAGGATATGCAATTAACTTTTAACTGCAACATCAAGTTGTGCTACAGATTATCAAAACAACATCAGCTTTAAAAGGTCGAAATAAAATATAGAACTTTAAGTTATATAGTTTTACTACTAAATTACGAATTTTGTATTCCAATGTTGGTTTCAGTTCTAATATATGATAGCACGAGTTGCAAAATGATTAATTATAAAACAAAGTTGAATGTATTCGGAACAAAAGATGTCGACAGAAAATAATGTGTGTAAAATTGGATGAATTTAGGAGAACTGATGAAATCAGAGAAATGTCTGGTCAACCACTGCTATATATACTATATTAATAACTGATAAGTAAAGATGGAGATACGTTGGGTGTACTCTGAGAAAAAACATGATGAAAGAATCACAACGCATGCAATGAAATAGGAGGAAAATGATTCAAAGCAAAAAATACGCTCTAAAACGAATGTTACCGAGAGAGGCAAGAAATATCAAACTCATTTCCCTAGAATATTTGAAAGAGTTATCCAGGATAGAGTGGTATGGAAGAATTATTGGCCTTATGTAACGTATAACGGTACGAACGAAAAAAAAACGTGGCAATAAATTTCCATTCAAGATGAAATCAAACGTTGAAGACTTTGTAAGTGAAATCTCAATAATGGCAAATCAATATTGTGAAAACAACTTACAACGATCTATAAACACGAAATATTCGTTCATGACAAATGAGAAACATGATTTCTATCACGATAAATAAATCTAATGATTTTTGTTTAGCTTCGTTCAGACTTGCAGGTGAGTGCAAACTTTGTAGCTGATTTGTTTTAGACGAGGAATGGTTTTGAAAATGTTTCTGTAACAGATCTGGTTTAAATCTGTAATTTAATTTAACTCTTGATATTTCTTAATGTATCTGTCTTCAGTTCGTAATATAACATATGCAGCCGATTAGGAAAGTCTTTGGGGCTTTGAGTTATGGCACCCACCTTATGCTTCAAAACTACACAGTTCGTATCCCGTGTTAACGATTTTTTTCTTGTGATTGTTGATCTCGAAGTAGGTGCGATTTATGATTAAGCAAACAGTCTAATAATAATAATAATAATAATAATTCCCCTCGTACCGTTATACGTTACATAGGGCTTGCAAGTAATTTCTCAATTCCGCTCTATCCTGGGCAACTCTGCTCCCAAACTCCTCCATGGAACTGAGACTGGGTATTTTTGCCTCTCTCAGCAAAGTTCGTTTCAGGGTCTCCTTAGGTCGTCCGCTCTTTCTTGAACACTTTGCATCCCATTTCAATTCCTGCTTTGATAATCGTTGATCATTTCTCTCAAGGTGTGTCCAACATATCTCCATCTTCTCTTTCTTATAACTGTTGTCCCTAGTGGTTGACAATGCATTTCTCCTCTCTCTCTCTCTCTCTCTCTCTATATATATATATATATATATATATATATATATATATATCGTATATGCAATTTGTATGTATTGAGAGCTACAAACTTACAATTATACGAGTCTGCTGTTATATATAGACATTAGAGAAAACTGATAAACACAGAAAAGCTAAAATGACATTCACTAAGGAAATGCTGAACACTATTATCAGGGATACAACTAAATATAGCTTAAACATGTGTACTTTTTTTTCTTATGCTTATACTAAGAGACGTCAACATAAATATGTAACAAGTGAATAAAAATTCTAAGAATCAGGGAAATCCCCAGAACTAATGAATATAGTAAGTAAGTAGAACGTACAGAAGTATTTCTTCTTTTTCTTCACATTTCAACTCACAACGGAACACATGTCTTCAATAAACCTTCAGCTCTACCTATCTTTTGACATCCTTCCAATTCATTCCACGTTTTGCTTATCCTTTAATATCAGTTTCAGCCTCTTCTCCAGTATAGTAAGTTTTTTTATTAATTTCTTTGTACTATCCATGTTTGGTTGAAGTTTTTGACTTGTTTTTTTTCTACGGGGTGAGGTTGCCAGCACAAACACCAACCTCCTTACTCACCTCTTAGAAATACCTGACAGGTACATATTCTTTCTCCTCGTTCGAGCCACGGCAACACAGGTGAGGTCATACCTAGTCAGCTCTTACGACATGATTCTAGGTCGCAGTATTACTATTCTGTGTTCCTGTTGCAGACCTCGACAACATAAGGTCAAAACAAGTATTCAGTATCCGAAAAAAAATAATGGCTAAACACTTAAATCGAACCTCAAATCTCTCGATGTCCATCGCCTAGCCAAGAAGATGAGTGTTTGTAAGACACAGGACCAGCTAGATTTTCAAAAAAAGAGAAACCGAAAATCCTAAATACCTGTTTGAAAATGAAAATCGTAGCATTTCCTTTACAGGACGTAGCCATCAACTACAGTAAATGAGTCGTTGATTTTCTCGGCACCACTTATACGTTCAGTAGTTTGCTATTGCTTTCTGAGAGGTGAGGTCTATTTTTACCTTTTGTAAAAATCCCACGAAAACGAATTTGCTTCCAAACTTGCCCACCGTGGGTTTGAACCAGGTACGCTTGGGTTTGTGATCGAGCTCACTACCGCTTTAGCTACAGACGCTCACATAAACTTTTACCTGTTTACTTATCTTCATTGGCTTCATCTGACGTTTTCAGACACCTTATTCACTTGTTACAAGCAACCTTGAAACGACATATGAATGGTGTTTATATGTATGTTAAATGTGCATACTTGTGTGTATGTGTGTGGCTGTTTGGTCTCATATATATAATCACAGCGGCTAATCATCTGTGTTTTTGCCAGTCGTGTTCGAATCTTATCTAATTGTCCATGTTGTTAGTAGATGATGTTAGAAAGACACTCACTATAGATGAAGACTGCAGTAAAACTATGTAGTATGGCGAAACACGTAATAGCAGTACTGTGTTTTACAAAATAAAAACAATGACAATACACAGAAACGTTTCGACATATCGTTTGCTTGATAAAGGCCTTTTGGTCGAAACGTTGCTGTGTATTGTTATTGTTTTTGTATTTGTAAAACTACAGTACTTTGTCATTACGTGTTTCACCATTAGAAAGACACTACAAAGTGAATCACTTTATGGAAGAGCTATCTTGTTGAGGTCTTAAAAGAACACTTGTCTTCATGGCTGAACGACAGACGCCGTAAGACATAAAGTTTATCGATCAATTTAAGTGTTTGGCAATTGTTTTTTCCGGAAATATAAATATCTGTTTTAGTGTCTATTTATTTATTATGAATGTGTACAAAGAATACTGCGGTCAGTTTAATGTTCTTTTCTTTTTCTAAGACGTTTGTCGAGATGTAGTTATGATAGTATGCAGTGGCGACTCGTGATCATTTTTGTTGGTGGGCCAGACAGAAGTTTTCGGAAAAATCATGGTTTCAGTTAGGTTATATTTTAATGTATAAAATAATAAATACCCGTTACACCTTATTTTTGGTGGGCCAGGCCCACAGGGACTTAATGACGAGCCGCCACTGCACAGGGATAAGACTGTAATGAACAGTAAACTAGTAAAGTAGCAGACGAAACATACTAAAGAAAGGCTGCACACGTTGGCGTAACACAGAACAAGGAGAGAAGGGTTTTTGAAAAAGATTTAACGTGGACTGACAACGGGTCTTTAGACAAGACGGAAGAGAGTGAAGGGGAGAACAACTGGACGGGTTGACAAGCCTGGCATCCTTACGCAGTAGAAGATTCAATTCTATGTCTGGCTGTTGATTACTCAAACAACCAACTTTGTCAGGTTAGTGACTGTAGTACACCAAGACCATGAAGTGGAAAACATTGTTTCTGTTGACTAAGGAAGGCTGCCGTTTGACAACCCTGGATCCCATTTTTTGAGAAGATCCAATTATGTTCAACTGTTGATTAATAATAATAATTTATCTGACCGTTATACGTTACATAGGGCCTGCAAGTAATTTCTCCATACCGCTCTATCCTGGGCAACTGGCTCAATCTCCTCCATGGAACTGAGACCGATATTTCTGCCCTCTCGCAGTTCGTTCGGTCCCAGGTCGTCCTCTTTCTTGAACCCTTTGCATCCCATTTTAATCCTGCTTGATATTCGTTGATCATTTCTCCTCAAGGGTGTCCAACATATCTCCATCTTCTCTTTCTTATAACAGTTGTCACTTGTGTTGACAGACATGTCTCTGATTTCATCACTTCTCCTAATTCGTTCCATTTTATATTCATTATTTTTCGCAGACATCTAGTTTCAAATACATTCAACTTGCTTTCTATATCTTTAGTCATTTTCCAACTCTCAAGGCATATGTTGGGACTGATACAACATTTGAATTGAAAATTCGTATTTTAATTTTAATACTATATAACTTGCAGTTCCATATTTTATTTAGACTTTTAAAGCTGATGTTGCTTTGTCAATTCGTATCATAATTTCTTTTTAAATTTCTTGTGCAATCAAAATTGCTACCTATTGAACTGTTGATTACTACAAATAAACTCAGTGTTAAATTGATCTGTCTTTGATTGATTGTGGAGTTGCGGTGTTTCTCATGTCTCAACGTTGTCTCCTACTACAACATCCCGCTCATTCCTGAACACATCAGTAACAACATACTACCATTCAACTACATCCAACTCCGTGCATATTTGAACAAATATTCCTTTGGGATTTCATCTTTCTTTCTTCTTTCTTTCTTTCTGAACCCTGATGCCTCACAGCGTCAGGTCAGGAAGAGATTTCTAAAACGGGCCCTAGTATGCGCTTCGTAGATAGTCTCTTTCATCGCCTCTGTTATCTCTGAGGTCCATCTTTGCTTTGCCTTTGCTTTGTACCCATTGTATCGGGCAGCATTGCTCTTTGGGGTGCACTGTCTGATGGTAATCTGTTTACGTGACCGAACCATTTAATTTTTTGTTTCTGATGAAGTCTATACTGATGTTGTACCCACTTTTTTCCTGATGTCTTCATTTCTCACCGGTCTCTTTCTTTTACACCCAGCATTCTGCGTAGACACTTCATCTCTGTTGTGACTAGTTTTCTTTATCGTTGTTGTCAGGCCATTTTTGGCACTGGTAACATAATGTAGAAAAGATTGTGTTGAACATTGCTTTTTGTGTTCATGGTGACATTTTTGCATCTTAAAATTGGCGCCATTTGCCTATCATTTGATTTGCTTTGTTGCATCTGTGTTGAATTTCATTAGTTATTCTTCCATTTGCTAAAAAAATGCTCCCCAGGTATGTGAAATCTTTTGCTTGATTTAGTAGATGATTATCGATAGAGATGTTGGTAGTGTTTCCTTCTGGGAATGTCATTACTTCGTTTTTGATGTTATTTCTCATGTTGTATTCTTACATGCTAACTGGGGTCTGTTGATGTGTTGCCGTAACTGTTCTTCTGTTGTTAAATGAGCCTGATCGTCTGCAAAAGAAATTCATTTAAGAGTTCTCCGAGGTTTTTTCCTTCGCTGGTGTTAGCTATTTACAAATGTGGTCAATGTACGTGATGAATAGCAGCGGGGATAGTACGCAACCCTTTTCTTACTCCTGACCCTACTGAAACTTTTCTGATAATCCTGTATTTGTTCTAATCGTACATTGGCGCGTATAAATGTTCTTGCAAAGGTTGATTAGGTGTTCATTAACCCCATAGGTTGTTAGTATTTTCCACAACTTAGTCTATCTACGTCGAACGCTTTTTCCTGATCTACAAATGCAAGGAAATGTTTGTCGGATTCGATAGTCCTTTCTACTAACTGTCTGAGGGCGAATATTGCGTCTGTACAGCTTTTGTTCTTCCTGAATCCCATTTGGGAGTCATTGTGGTGATGATGTGGGGGGCCTTTTTAAGATTTTTCAGAATATTTTCCCAGTGTGGCCTGGCGCTATGCCTCTATACTTTGTACAGTCCCCTCTTGCTACCTTTCTTCTTCCAGATGGGAACAATTGTAGCATTCCCCCAATCTTTTGGGGTTTTTGTGCTCCAGACTTGGTTGAATAGCCTGGAGCCCGCTGATTCCTACCTCTTTAGTTGCTTTGATTAGGTCGGCCGGATATTGTCTGGGCCTGGTGTTTTATTAGGTGGGGCCATATTTACAGCATTTCTGATCCCCTAAGTGTTATCTTGGTTCTTTTTGGTTACATTTACGTGTGTTCTTTGAGTGTTCGGGGTCCTCTTTTGTGGGTTTGAGAATTCAAAAATTTTTCCCCCATTGTTCATTATCATTTTGGATCTTAAGATTTGGTTTTCATCTTAATAATTTAGTTGGGGTCTTTTGTTTTGTTTTTTCCCCATATTTAATTTTCTTGAAAAAATTCTTTTAATTTTTTGTGTCTAATTTAATTTTTAAATTTTTTAATTTTGTATTTTAGACTTCTTTATTATCCCCCTTTTTGTTTTCAGCTGTTTTTACTCGGAGTGTTTTTGTTTTTTTTCCCATGTTGTATCGTTTTTTTCTTTTCCCCCTATTTTTACTTCTCATTACCAATTGTTTTTTCTACTTGTTGGTTATTTCATCCGGAAAAAAATATATTCTAACGTTCAGAAAGAAATGTAAACTACTGAATGTATAAGGGCCCCTTAGAAATGATGACTCGTTTCTGTTTTATGAAAAATTTTTAGATATTCTGATTTTCTTTCCCTAACTATAGACTGATTATATACAAATCAAAATTAACACAACACATTTGTATAAAAACCCCCCCGTGTGTTTGTAGCGCGTTGGGACTCGGGTGAGATGCCTCTGGAGTGCGGAAATGCGCGGGCTGGGAAAAAACAATTCTCAATTTGGGGGCGGACACCGAACCCGAAGGGGAAAGATGTCCATGTCACCGAGCCGAAAGCTGAAAAGAAGTGCTTCGGATCGGAAAAAGTTTGAAAAAAAAATTTTTAAAAGGAAGCCCGAGAAAAAAGGGAAATGGAAACACGTAAAAAAAAGCCCCATTTTTAAAAAAATCAGAAAAAAAAAAACACGCAATTTTTTAAAAGATTTATCAAAATCAATCAACAGGGTGAGAATATCACAGCGCACTGATCTTAGAAGAAACATTGCAACGGCCCTAAAAAAAAAACAATATAAACACTAACTCATTCATAGATAAAAAAATTTTTCTAGGGGAAAAAGGGGAAAGAGAATGAGATGAGGGGGAGAGTGAAAGAACGACGATCGCTGTAAAACTAAACAGACGAAAGCAAACCCCGCCCCAAAATGTCCGTTAAAGTTCTCTGCCCTTTTCCAACCCTTTCCCCGCATCCTTTTTTATATCCCCCTTATTTCTATCTCTTCTCTATTTTTGTTCCGTTATCTCTTTATACAAGCCCTCAGTTTATTTTCCTACATGGATAATTCTAGTATAAAAAAACAGCATGGGGACAAAAATCCCCCGAAAATATCAATCATTTGAAAAAAATTCCCGTTGTCGGGTTTGTTGAAATGATATTCTTCATCCCCACAGACATGCCTTGCTGTCCTGTCACTTTTGAATTTTCTCTCCCCCCGGTCCCGGGCCCGGGGGAAAAAGAAAATAACTGCACCAAAGCATGTCTGAACGACTATGAATAAAAAGCACCAAATTAAAGGCATCACAAAACGGATACTTGTATCATAAACGGAGACTGCATAAAGCTAAAAATGGTGAAACACTAAAAACGACTTTGAAAAGTGTTCGTGAAATTCTCTCCTGTTGTTTGTTTTTGATAAAACCTTTTGGGTTTAAATTGCTGTGTATTGTCATTGTTTTTGTAAAGAAACACATACTTTGTTATTACGTTTTGGCCATTGGGCGCAAAAAAGACCAAAGGTTAAAATTTAGGGTTTAATCATAAACAAATCACAAAAATGGTTTAAAAAATGGGGAAACGTTTTGAAGGGGAAAAAAAAAAGGGGTATTCTCGGGATGTTTTTCCCTCATCGCTCGTTCCCAATTTGATGTCTTGTTTCTACTTATTGATCTCATATTAAAACATCTATAAAAAAGGGGGTTTAAAACCAAGGTTTACCTTCCCGGTTTTACCCCATGGTCATCCTCTCCTCTCCGAAATGGACGCCCCCGCCGAGATTTACGCCGAAATCGTTTTCCCAAAATCCTAAATCTCTGAAAAAAAGCACTCGGGAAAAGAAGAATCTGGATTTGAACCCCGGGCCTTCGAACCAAATGGAAGGATTTTAAACACTCTCCCAAAACCCCAACTTTTTCCTTTAATTAAAAAACAGGAGGTCGGAAACCATCCCTCACTGATTGGTAGTCCCCCGGTACTTAAAATATTGGCAACGTCTGGGGCGAAATGGCAGAAACCATCCGGTTTTAAGGTTTTATAAAATAAAACCCTTTCAGTGGGAAAAATATTTACTATTAAACACAAAATGTATTAACTCAAACCCCGAATCACAAATAAACAAACAACTTTCCTTTTTTTTGTTCTAGTTGGTGGTGCGGAAACCCCATGTTTTCAAATATTAAAATAACAGTAAACTTGAAGACGGTAGATAAAAACGATAATATCCCAAGGCGTTGCTCAAGGTAGGGGAAAAAGTTAAGATGGGTATTTTTTATCTGCTGTAATTTTAAGAAATTTAAATTTAATATCCTAAAAGATATGAACCTTTAACACAAAACTAATCAAGAGGCGTTCCAGGGGAAAAAAAAGCCATCTTACTCAAGGGTTTGGGTGTAAAGGGCCATGTTTTTGTCTCTTTACGGTATAAAATAAAAATTTAAAAATTCCTGACCGTTTTGTTACATAGGGGGCCTGAATTTTCCCTACTTCTCTCCGGGAAACCCCCTCAATTTCCCCCATGTAACTGAGACCGATATTTTTTGGTCTCTCAGCCAAGTTGTTTCAGGGTCTTCCCAGGCGTTTGTCTTTCTTGTTCCCCCTCCCACTTCAATGCCTGATTTTGGTTTTTTATCTTTTTTCTCTGGGGTTAACATATCTCCATCTTCTCCTTCTTATAACATTGTTATAGTGGTTTACCGGGATTTCTTGATTTCATCCCCTTTTGCATTTTCCCTTTTGTTCATTTTTTTGCAGACATTTTTTTTTCAAATCATTCCCTTTTCTATCTCGTTTTTTTCCAACCCCCTTTTGGCATGTATAATAATAAATATATATATATATATATATTTAATCCCCAGTGAGCCATAAAAACCACCGAATGAGATATTCTACGAATATTGTAACAAATGTTGGCAAGTGGCATATCTTGAAAATTTCTAAACAAACAAGGAGAGAAAGCATGATCAACAAACAGAACAACTCGTGTCAGCCTCCAACATTCTCTGCAAGTAAAAGACTTTGTAATTACTTTACCCTTAAGAAGCTTTGGTTTATATATTACCTCCTACATTAAAGTCAGTGAATGTTGCTGGTATATGTTGCCATTTTTTAGGAAGAGGTAGAGGAAGGAAAAAGGAAATGAATGAAAAGGCGGGAGGGAGAATGGAATATGCCCCTTTAAAAGCTACCCAAAAAAAAAAAGTGAAACGTTTCCAAGTCCAACCAGGGGAAAAGAATAATAAAGCTGTTGTAATAAAAGAACGTTGTAAAAAATACTCAATCTGTTTTATTCTGAAATTTAAAGCAATTTTCTGCTGTTCTCGAATTAATATACAGATCCGATTTTTTATCTAGTTCACCTGTTATATATGTTTTTAGTATATACCACTATATTCATTTTTATTTGTCAGAATAAACGTATCTATATAAGCGCTGGCGGTTTGTCATTTAGGTAAGTGGGCCGGGCCCCTACAAATAATGTGTATTTATTTTGTATAAATTATTTGCTCAAAATTATAACTTTTTTTTAAAAAAGTGAAATGTTAGCTTTGAAAGTTGAATATTAACGATAAATATCATATGTAGTCTGACATTCAGGTCCTTTTTTCCTAATTATTATCTTAAGGTATTTCGCACATTTTTAGGTTTTAGGCAGTAATGGGTCTTTTAAACCAACTGTTAGCGACCTCTAACCTATCTCTGACTTATTTAGACAGAAAAAATGGATTTACATTCATTTTTGTAGGGACATTTCATTGGCGTCCCGTGCACAGTTAAACGGTCTTTTGCCAAAAATTAGGGATGCATAATTACTAAATGATTATAAAAATAATAGAAATAATTAACTAACCACCATAAGTAGTTTTCGGTAATTGCCCGTTCCCTCTGTACGACAATACACGTTCGAGTAAAGTGGGATAACTTCACGGAATAGACAAATAAAGTAAATACTAAGATAAACCTAACAAACTATGATTTTTTATAAATTTATTCTGTCACCAACAAAAATGATCAGAGCCGCCACTGTGTATATGTATCTATTTGTTTCTCTTGCATTCTGTATATGTGTATTGTGCAAATCTATTGAAATCATGGATTGATTAATGGGGCCATAATAATTACATTTTGGTTAATAATCATGTATACTCTGTTTTCTTTATTAGGTAGATATCAGCTGCAGTACACGAACACTGTAGCCCCGGCGAGGGTATTTGGGTGTAATTTTGAAAATGATGAAAATTTATGTCAGAATTATTTATTTTAATCGTGTTAATAAATTTTTGCCCGGAAACGACTTTACAGTCTATTCTTATCAATTTTAAGCTGCTAATATTTTTTTAAACGAGCAACTTGAAGAACGTACCTGTTTTACCACCGTTGTCGATAGAGTATGAAATCAATATCACCTACAGGAGATTAGAAATCATGTAGAAATATTCCGATCTCTTCACGGAAGCCTCCAAAACTGAATTTTGGATAGAACAGCAGCTTACCTCCTCCCCCAATATGAAACATTTATTCAACAATTTATGATTAGTCTAATATTTAATGTCTGTTTTCTTTTCTTGAACGCACCATATCGACTACTTGTTAACCACTCTAGAAATTTTTGTATGTGATCTGAGTCTAAGAGCGATATGTACGTTGTGCCAGATATGCCCTACAACAAGCCAGCACATCCGATCTCTGCAACGCCTTTTATTTACTAGGGTAGCTTCCCTAGGTCCCTACCTCGTCCCCTTTTGTCGCAAAACTTGTAGGTCGCGTGGTGTTATTCTTTGCTCCTTTGAGTCCCTTAACACGCGGGTGATTTAGTATCTAAGTTAGTGAATATTTGTGTTCAAATACTTGATTATTGAGGTGGGGTCTTACAACGTATTACATTCTAGTCTAAACAATATCATGTCAGGTAAACGGTGTCATACTTTAGTCATATGAAATGTCGCACGGGTTTAATGAGAATAGAAGAGAACAAGGAGGTTTTTTTTTTGCAAGAACCCCAGAGGAAGCATCGAAGCGAAGATATGATCAACAAATAAATTTTACAAGTATTAAGAGCTTCGAAAAAACAAATTTGTTGACACAGGATTCGAACAACTTCCCTTCATTTTCATTTCTTACGACACCCATCCCTAGCCTAGCAATACGGGGCGTCCTACTACACCCATCGCCTAGCCTAGCAACAGGCGTCCTTACGACACCATCCCCAGCCTAGAAATACGGGGCGTCCTTACACCCATCGCTCTGCCTGAAGGGAGCGCCCTTACGACACCCATCGCCAGGGCCTAGAAAACGAGCCCAACGACACCCCGGCCACCTAGAATACGAGCGTCCCGAACCCATCGCCTGGCCTAGTACAAGCGTCGCGAACTCGCCAAACTGAATCAGCGTCCCCCCCATCGCCTGGCCTGCTCGGCGCCCTTCGACACCCTCGCCTGGCCTAAAACGAGCGCCCTTTAAAAAACCCATCCCCTAACCTGAATACAGCGCCCCCTTTCCATCGCCCCCAGCTAAAACGTCCTTACCCTTCGCCTTGCAAAAGCGTCCCCGCCCCATCCTCCGGGCTGGCGTCCACAAACCCATCGCCTCCGCAATCGGGCGTCCCCGCCCCTCCCCCGCTGCAATCGGGCCCGCCCCTCCCCTCCCTGAATACGGGGCGTCCCCCGCCCATCGCCTACCCTGGCAATCGGCGTCTTACAAAACCCATCCCAAACCTGGCAAAGGCGCCCTTGCCCCCATCCCTGCCTAGCAATACAGCGTCTTAGGGGCCCATCCCCTCCTGCGGGCGTTTTTTTCCCCAAGTTTAAATAGGGCGTCCCCAACAAAACCAACGGGCCATTCAAAATCGCTCATGAGGGTGTTTTTACAATGTAATAAATAGTCGCGTAAGAAGAAAGGGACGCCCAAACAAGGTGCAGGGACTTAAGAAAACATTGCCCTAAAGCAAATAAAAAAAACGGTTATCCGAAATTCGAAAGTCTTTAGACGAGTTATGCTGAGAATTACGTTCTGTTGGACAGTTACATAATGAAGAAACAACATACGAGATAAAAAATGCCATACAATTTGAAAATGCAACGACTTCCATAACTATGATCATACAAGTCATGAAATTGTTTTACTAAGGGGTGGAATCGATTCCCAAAACTATAAAAAAGGGAAAACCAGATGAAGGTAAAACTAAAGGTCATGGCTGTTCCTTATACCTAAAGATGTACCACATGTCATTATTACATGCTTAAACCAAAATAGTGTCTTAGATCCGTTCTTACTTCGATTAGCCAACATATTTGGACTACAGCTCAGTTTCTCATCATTGGTAATCTAACTTTAGAAAATATAAAACTGCTTACTATCGTGGGTAGAATAACAGAGGGGACAGCACTTTTATGATGCACTAAGTCGTTCTAGATCTTCTACCCTGAAGCTTGAGGAAACAGACTGAGGCCAGGGTTCGGTAAATTTGGGGTAAGAATGAACCACTGTTACCTGCATGCATGCGTAAAAGGCGACTAAGGAGGTTTCTGAAATCGGATCGTGTCTAAACGTGTAAAGTCTATGCGTTTGGGCCTAAACCAATTGCAACCCCTTCTTGAAAATCAACATATCAAAGATGATTAAATTGGTCTAAGGAACGAAAAAAGAAGAAGAAAGGAGGAAGAAAAACGGCTCGGTTTGCGTGAGTTGAACAAACAATTCGTTTGCTCGATTCATGAAGCAAACCAACTTGTTATATTAATCTGTCCTAAAATAATGGCGGGCTGGGTTATGGATAGTGACTCGGTCTATTAACCCGACGTTCGAGTTCAAATCACACGGAAATTTTAAGGACAAATTGTTTCGTGGATTTAAACCCTATGGAGATGGCACAACCCCTTCAGAAAGCAATGTCAAACTACTGAACGTAATAGCCCGAAAAATCCAAAACGTTAAAAGCTGGATTGATTCGCAAAGTCCTAAAGGGTAAAAATAAATAATGATGTTAAATTAATCTATCAACATACAGAAGGCATGAAACCTGGAAATCAGTTTTTATGCGAGCAAGGGTTATAAAGCAAAGTTCTAAAGGATAGTACATGGAAAATATTAGATCATTAATTTCACAGCTAAGACCAACTGTCTGATCTCCAAATTGTTTTCCTCTTACAGTGTTATGTCTGTCAAACTATTTCTATTCATTTTCCAAAGTTTCTTTTCTACTTTTTTTTCCGATCCAGAGTCTGAGCTTCAGCTCTTCGGCTCGGGGCCATGGAATCGTAACCCTTCGGTTCGGTGCCACGAACATCGTAAATCTGGAGAACCTGTGGCTTTCTGCCAGCCCGGATTGAACTGCCTCACAGGGGCTTGGTACCCGTCGTCCAACGCGCTACGAACACGCTGGGCGGCGGGCTTCTTTCCCACTATATCCCTGTCTTACTCGTATCCTCAGAAGGGTGGGGTATATCTCGTGTCGAGGCGGTTGCCTGCCTTTCGTTCTGAAGGTCGTGAGTTCGAGTCCTTCTTCTTCTTCTTCGAACGTTCCATATCGACCCCTTTTTAAATCAGTCTTTGTGATGTATATGTGATCTGAGCTTAAGAGCGATTGCATGTTGTACCAGTTATGAGCCGACAGTAGACCAGCCCCTTCGATTTCTGTGACGCTTTTGTTTACTAGAGTAGCTTTTAGGCCCTCTCTTAATCGCCTCTTACGTCACGCCTTGTAGGTCGAAGTGTTACTATTATTTGCTCCTTCGAGCCCCAGGAACACACGGGTGGAGTTCGAGTCCCGGATGCCTAGTTCGGTTCGCGAGTGCAATTTTCCTCGGAGATTTCTTAGCCTATTGCCGAGAGGGATTTGTGTAATACTTTGCAGAGGGTGCCATTTCTACGAAGTAACCGAGTATTATAGGTAACGGTGCAATGTAGTAAATTATTCTCCTTTTAGCATTTTACCTTATCCTCTTGCGCTCAAGATTACGTTTTTTGATGTCTATCAACAGAGAGTTTCGTCTTTTTATTTTTACAAAATATTTCGTTTATCTCTTCTCATTTCTCACACCCCACCTTCCGTGCGGTTTCCAGGATAAAATAATTATAAAGAACGAACTCCTCTCTCATGTCGTCAACATCGATTAAGAGAGGTTGTGAAGCAGTGACACAGACTGTAAAAAGTAAACCAACCAGATCAGCAAAGACAAAAAAATCCCAAACAGCTCATGAAAATTTAGTGGAAATGTTTTTATCTTTGCCTATAGTGTCCCGTCGAGGCCTTATGATGATGATACTGGATCACTTTCAAATAATTCTTTTTGGCTGAAATCGCATGCACGTGTCCTAAACATGTAGAAAACTATGCGTTTAGGGGCCTATCAAACCAATGTGCAACGTATACACGTTCTTGACAAAGACCAAACATATCACAAAGAGTGATTAAAATTAGTTAAAGAATGAACGCAAAGAAGAAGAAAAATGTCTAATTTGTTGAAGATTCTTTATTTGCTCGTCGCTGTCCTTGTAAAATGCAGACAAAACTTCAACAAATATGAATGTATCAAACAATTTTCCTAAATCACGCGCAAGAAAAGAGCTTTGTTCTTTATTAAGAACATATGCCAGTGAAACAAGTAATTGATAACATATGATGAATGGCACTGCGGACAGCAACAATAAGTATTATGGTATATATTTGACAGGTGTCAGTGAGTTAAAATTTCGCGAAACCCACGCGTTAAGTGCACACACACGGTCTGAGATAACTAAGTTATGATAGGTCTAATGTAACAGAACCTTATATATATATATATATATATATCAGTGAAGCATGCCCTTACGAAGCGTTGCTTCATCATTGCGACCGGACAAATTTATCAACAATTTCTCTGCTCCCAGGACAGCATTAAGAATGTTGATGTCCATGCCACCTTCGTCTTGAGTCAGTCCTCTGCTGTGCTCCAGAAACATGCTTATTACCTATCTCACACGCACTGTGACTTTTAACGTGGCCAGAATATTCATTTCCGGACATGATGTTATTATGAGCCAAAGCATGAGATATGGAGTGTAGAGATGTCTTTATTTTCCTTTCTCTTCTCTGTCCAAGTGTTCTAGAACTCTCTGATAACATCTTGCTATTATAATGTAATATTCTTCTTCTTTTGTCGTCACACTGCTCCAGGTTGTTGATGTATTTTTTTTTTTTCTTCGCTGTTCATGCTTCGAAGTGATTTTATCTTTCTCAATTCGACAAATTCTGCTCTCTAACCACTCTTTCCTGCCTTCCTCTTTCACGATGTTCATGTTGTAGAACTGTATACTGTGGAGTTTGGATGCATTCTTGTTAATGGTAAACACTTCATTCTTTTATCTGTAATTCACACACTGGTTTTTGTACTTTCTCGTATTGTGATTCTGTCTTTTTTTGTGCATTGTTGTTTTTCATGAGGCAAAGCATTTTCCATCTGTAGTTGTCTAGTTATATAAATTTCATTATTTTAGTATATATAGAACTATATATATATATATTATATATATATATGTATATATCTATATATATATAATGCATTTGTCTGTGACACCATTAGGATTTGATTCACCCACCACAACACAAGTATAAGAAACAAAATCAGATCTTGTGAAATAAAATACTACAAAAACTATTGGAAAAGTCCCTCACTGAAAGATAAGAGAATAAATATAGACATTCTATAAGACACCAACATGGAGCGATATTGTTTCATAAATACCATCATTTCAAAGAAACCTGAAATATACTGACCCACTAAAAGAGCATTGTACAACATAATCTTTCCCCTTTACATTATGCTATCAGTGCCAAACCTGGACGGTGACTTTAAAACGAGAGAAGAAAACTAGTCACGACAGAGATGAAGCGTCTACGAAAGAATGCTGGGAGTATCACAAAGGACCGGTTTCAAATAAGATCTCAGGTAAATGTGTACAGCATCAGTACTTAACTTCAAAAACAACAAATTGAATGGTTAGGCAACAACAGATTACCTCAAAGAACAAAGCACTCCGATACAGTGGATACAGAGAAAAAAAGGGCCCTCCCCGCAAAAGGTGGACCTAAATTTGATGAATACATTGCGTGTGAACCACACCCAAAAATAGCTCAGCGTGGGAACCTGTGTAAATTTGTTCCTACAGATCCTTATATGAATGAAAAAATTAAAATCATCACTGGACCTTAGAATTAAGAATATATAGAAAAAAATTATTAGTTAAAGAAAAGAATGTAGAGGGTTTTATCACCATTTTTCATTGTAGGCTCACGTTTCCAGTTGCCTACAGACAAGAGATGTATGAATGATTGAACTATTGTCTGATTTTTTTCATTAATGTCACAGAAGGTATCTCTACGACAGAATATCGGAACATTCTCGTTCGGTCTTGTTTTCTGGTAGAAAAAATAATACCACTTAAAAATTGTAAAACAACTTCCTTATCTCTATCTTTCTCTTCTTTGTTTTCACATATATTAATTTCTATATTATGCCTCTCATTTTGTTCACATTCAATCATCTTAGTCTTCTATTTCATACAATTGGTTCAAAGGCGACTGAAATGACTAGGGATGCTACCTCGTAAATCAAACATCGCAGAATGATATGCTGGCAACTTGGAGGGGCATAGCTGGCACATGTCAAAACGTTCTAGGATCAGATCACATACAAATCTAAAAAGGGGGTTTTAACAAGTGGTCGATTATTCGATGAAGTTTGGTCCCAAAACGTCATATAACAAAACATAACTCCGTTCAGTAGATAGGTCTTGCCAAATGTATTGGCTGGCTCCATGGGCACGGGTTCAATTCAGATAAGGCCAATGATTTTTTTCTGTCGGGTATAGAAAACAACCAAACCTGAAACTTTACTGGACTCACTAGCCTCTTTTCTCTTCTCTCTCTCTCTCTCTCTCTCTCTCTCTCTCTCTGCCTTTTAAACCCGGTTGGAGATACACCCTCAACCAACTCATGTAGTTTTCTATTTTC